>PVJS01005105.1:0-65667 GCA_004027185.1 Glis glis
AGCCAGGTGTGGTGGCGCACACTTGTAATCCCAGTACTTTGGGAAGCAGAGACCAGAGGATCCAGGTTCACGGCCAGCCTCTCTCTCTCTCTCTCTCTCTCTCTCTCTCCCTGTCTCTCTGTCTCTCTATTTAGTGAGGCCCTCCGCAACTTCATGAGACCCGGTTTCAAAATAAAGTATAAAAAATAGGGCCGAGGGTGTAGCGCAGAGGTAGAATGCCCCTGGGTTCAATCCCCGGTACTGCAAAAAAAAAAAAAAAAAAAAAAAAAAAACCTGGAATGATAATAATCCTGACCTTATAGGATTTTTGTGAAGATTCAATGAACTAAGGTAGTTGTGGTGGCCATGAAAAAGAGCACTCCGATTTTCTGCTGTGGAAACATAATTGCAACCCCAGCTACTATCTTTGTGTGTGTGTGTGTGTGTGTGTGTGTGTGTGTGTGTGTGATACTGAGGATGGAATCCAGAGGCATACTACCCCAAACCCTTTTTTATTTTTTATTTCGTAACAGTTTCACTAGGTTGCTGAGGGCCTTGCTAAGTTGCCGAGGCTAACCGGTGATCCTCCTATCTCACCGTCCCAAGTATGGGATTACATTCATGAACCACCACGCCTTGCTGCAGCTACTGTCCTTTTCGTCTTAGCCGAACATTTCTTGGAATTGCACTACAACTGGAGACTCTTCTTACCTAATCCAGCCCACCTCCGACCACAGGTGTAGGAACCTCACTGTGGCATGAAGGCTCCTGCCACTCCCTCCTCTTTTGTTCTCCACAGTCAATTTTGCTGTCATAATAAGCAAAGCCCAAATCTCAGTGGCTTACAAGAACACACACTTGTTCTCATTTGTGCGACGTGATGGTGGCTGTGGGTCTGCTGCTATGACACTGCTTCACGTGCTTCCTCACAATATGCTGTGATCCAGGCTGGAGGAGCAAATCCTAATTTGGGGGACAGGGTTTCCTAAGGAAAAGGTTCAGCAGAAACTTGTTATGGTTTTTAAAGCTTCTGCTTATAGAGAAGCTTTATGCCATGTCTGCTCATAGTCCATTAACCAAAGCAAGTCATGTGACCCAGCCTCACACCAATAGGCAAAGATCACTGAGCCCCAACACAGGAGCCACTGAAGCTCAGAGTATGATAGACTGGATGTGTGCTCCCCTCACAGCAAGGAGGGATAAAGAGTTTGTAACAGCTGGATGTGGTCGCATATGGCTGTAATCCCAGTACTCAAAAGCCTGAGACAGTAGGATAGCAGATTCAAGACCAGTCTCAGCAACTTAGCAAGATGATTTTTCAAAATAAAAAATAAAATAGGGCTTGGGGTGTAGCTTGGAGGTAGAATGCCTCTGGGTTCAACCTCTACTACTACTACTACTACCAATAATAATAATAATAATAATAATAATAAAAGTTGATAATAATACATCAATCTACCATCAGTAAGAAGTTGACCAAATATAAATATTTAATTTTTAGTAGGTCAATATCACCCTTGGATTTACATTTTGGTACAGGTGAATCTGGCACAAGGGAGTAGAAAGAAGAATATTACATGGTCCAGGCAGGGGACAATGACAGGCCTGGCTGGAGCAATGACATCAGGAACTTAATTGTACCCTCTACCGCAAGACCCAACTCTCTAGGTTTTGCTCTGAGATCTTCATAGGCAGATGGAGAATAAAAAAAATCACTTTTTTTGGATTTTTCGAATTGAATCACTTTAGAAGTATCTGGATATTGAGGAAGGTAGAACCAATTCTCAAGTTATGAAAGATAAACTAATTTTTTTATTTGGAGCCCACTTTCTTCCTTGTATCTGTCTCTTCACAGGTACCTATAATTTTCAGTATCAGTGACCAAAGCCCCAATCTATAGTGCTCTCAGTTTGTCCCCCAAATGCTCAGATCTCCCCATCAGAGACCCCGCTATTGTCCTCCCAAGAAATATCCATTGCCTCTAGCATGACTCTTCCCTTCAATCTATCTTCCTTAAAGCACCTCATTCCTAATCAAAGTTCAATTCATATCCTCAGGGCCTGACTAGGTAAGTGGAGAGCTGTTCCCTCAAAAAGTGCAATTCATGTAAAATGTTGCTGTATGCTCTTATCTTGAAATATTTACATTTTTAATTAGTTACTTGGACATGAAATGTTTTAACCTCCCCCAAAGCAAGCTCCTATAGAAGCCAATTGAAGTAGATAAGTTTCCTTAAGAAAGGAAACTTTCTAGATCTTAAGCCAGATCACATAAGAATGTGACCCAGTAATATAGGGTCTCAGCTCAGCCACTCCCTAGCAGTTACAAAGAGCATGTGACATGCTGTTACCTGGTTTGCAAAAAGAACAGATTGATTACTTGATGCCAAACGGAACATTCTATAATCTTGTGAATGCATTTAATGAGAGTAGTCAATTCAGAGCCTGGGCATCTAAGGACCTACGATGACCATGTCTACACCCTAATAAAGCTCTTCAGGGCAAGGACCAATTTCCTTGCTGTAGACCTCTTCCGTATATTAGCAAACTTTGTGTCTAAGTTATTGCTCTTGATAGGAAAATAAGGTCATGCAGAAAAATGGGTGACCTCAAACTAGCACTGACTTGGAAAGTATGTCAAAGATGCAAGAAATCTTTCAGCATGGTGGCACACACTTGGAATCCCAGGATTTGCAAGGCTGAGACAGGAGGATCTTAGGTTCAAGGATAGCTCAGCAATTTAGCAAGGTCCTCAGCAACTTAGTGAGACCCTGTTTCAAAATTAAAAATGAAATAGGTCTGGGGAGTAGAGCTCAGAGATAGAACACCCTTGGGTTCAATCCCCAGTACCACAGGGGTGGGGGAGAATCCTTCACTCTCCACTGGGGCCCTGGTGGAGGTGATTCTTTTTTTTTTAATTAAATGATTCTAACAACACAAGCTCTTGGGTGAATCAATAACTTGCCACCTTCTTACCACCAGCAGCACCAGGTCACATAATCTCATTGCACCATCAACCACAGGCACAGAGAGGCAAAACCTCCTCCAGCCCCACCTTTCAGGTTGTCTGCTCTCAATCAGTAGTGCATCCAGTCGGACCTGAAAATAGACTGCCTCAGGCCAACTGTTCCTGAAGCATTTCTGAAGTCCTGCAACATCTGCTTACCAAGGCAGAGAAACCGAGTCACCTGGAGACCTGGTTATTCCCTCGCTTGGAGGCTCCACACCACATCAGGGCCTGGAACTCCGTGGGACTTTAGCACCAGGTTCCGGATCCCTGGAGATAGTGAGACATCCACTCGCTCCTACAGGTAAGTTAAATGGTGCTCGTTCACTTAAAAATAAAATAAAAATAAAAAAGTTTGCAAGACAGACAGAAACCTGGGCTAAGAGAGGTTGAGAGATCGGCTGAGTTGGCAGACGACAGGTTTTGTTACAGATTTTAAAAATAATGTTGCTTTAAGAACAGAAAGAAAGCCAAGCCAAGAAACATCAACAGTAAGTTTTCCTCCTTTTTCCCTCTAAGATATGCTGAAGCCAGGTTTAATTTTATGTCAGGAAAGAATTCCCTCCTGAGACTTTCCTGGCTGCGGTTCAGTTGAGGATAATGTTTTCCAGCCTCGTTTCCAGAGTGCCTGAAAAGTTGAGAGGAAAAGGGCAGACTGTGAAGCGGCCGTCGCTCCACAGCAGCAGGGGGCGCTGTTAGGACAAGAAAACTGGGTGGGTGCTGGTACCAAGGCGATTTCTCCAACCAAGTCATTTCCAGGAACAGGGCGCTGTTACAGAGTAAAATATTTACAGACACCAGCAGCTTTTATATTGATTTTAATGCAAAACCTTCATGTTATATATTAAATCAAAAGGGAAAAAAGTCTTAAATAGCTGAACAAATCGCCAGAAGCTTGCAAAACATAACAGTATTTCATGATTACTTCATTCACGGTGTAATGAAGCATGTCTCATGCTACATATTACAATTGCAAACACTCCTATGGAAATGGATATTTACAACGGGACTTCCAGGACCTACAAAAGAGCCATTATAACAACCTCACCGAAATGTGCCTACCCTTACCACATAAGGTATATCGGTGCTGCCAAAATTACTTATCTGTTCAGAATATTCTGGTTTTCAAATTGCTTGGGCCCATTTAAAAATGGAGGGGGAGGAAGCCAGGGAAGCCAAACTCACTGCTAATCATCATAACCGGTCTTGGCTCCTCTTCACTGGGTTGTTTTTGAAGTCCTACGTTATGTCCACACAGTGTAACTCCACACTAAGTCCAGGATGAAGTGACTGTTAATATTTTAAACAATTCTTATACTCACCTACCTGTGATCACTCAGTTCCTTCTAGCATCAACAGAGCCCTTATGTATAGAATCTCCTGGAGTTAAAATTCAACAATTATTGATGTCTCTCATATATATTTCTGTGACTGTCGATATATATATATATATATATATATATATATGCACACATTATTGGAATGCTGAAGTTCAGGTGAACTGAGTCCCAGAAAAGGAGGAATAAATGATGAATTTTCTGGAACTTAGAGGATTCAAGAGAAGAGGCAACTTCCAAGGAGAAAGTCAAAAATCAAAGATATCTCTGAGCAGGTATATAGGCCACACAGTCACCTTAAATGTTAGTATTTTACGGACCAAGAATTTCCATTATAGCATTTAACTTGAGATTTTCAGAGAGATTATGGGAAAATGATCTGAGACAGCAATAAAATGGACTGAAATTAATAGAGGGCCATCAGGAACAGAATTGATGAGCAAGGGACATGGCACAGAGATAGATAGATGATAGATGATGATGATGATGATGATAGATAGATAGATAGATGGATGGATGATAGATAAATGAGGTGGAAGAATTGAGAGAACAGAGAGAGAATGCTACAAAAATAGTTAAGGAATGGCATAGTCTCTTAGAAGAATTTTGAGAGAAATGACTGTTATTATTTTACAGCACCATGAAGTCATTTGTATTTCTTCTTTAAGAACAAAATAACTAACATGTCAGTCATTCCCAAATATGGCTGCCTTACAATAGTATACTTTCTGATATTCTGATCAGTTGGGTTCTCATTGGTTCCAGAAAGTTTCTTTCTGAGCATCTCTTAACTGGTTAAGTCCTCATTGAACATCTCTTAACTGGTTAAGTCCTCATTGCAAACTGTGTGCTAGGCTGACGTATATCCTTGCTGCATCTTTGCATTCTGTACCCCTTTGAGTTTCAAAAGACTACACATTTCTGTGTGTCCTCCATGGAGACTCTTGACCAGCCTGTCTCCTGAGAGGTCACTAGAAACGTAATGAATAGACCCTTTTGGAGGGTTTGCTTTGATAGTTATTTGCATTGAAATTTGTTCTTTCTTTACAGAGATTCTATGGATTTAAGTGGTTTTACCTAAGCACATTATTTATTTATTTATTTATTTATTTATCTATTTATTTATTTATTACTGGGGACTGAACCCAGGGCCAATCTACCTCTGAGTTATACCCCCCCAGGCCATCTTATTTTTATTTTGAAACAGTCTTGCTAAGTTGCTGAGGACCTCACTAAGATGACGTTCAGGTGAACTGAGTCCCAGGAAAGTTGCTGAGACTGGCCTCAAACCTGCAATCCTCCTATCTCAGCCTCCCAGATCAACCTCTTTAAGCCCCTCATCCCTCAACACTGGTCTTATACTCTGCAGCCTCTTCAACTGTGAAATGTAGGCGATTGAACAAGCCCAACTCCATTCTAAGCAGAATCTTTTTGAGCCACAGGAATCTCCTATCTTGGCCTTTATACTGGGAGAGTTCACACTGCCTCCTGCAGCCTTTCTTTCTTCAAGACTGCTTCCTTTGCTCCTGTGTAGTACAGGTAAATCCACAAGTCCTTCTCATCAAGAAATATCCAACAAGCCTAATACTTGGGAGGCTGAGACAGGAGGATTGCAGGTTCATGGCCAACCTCAGGAACTTAGTGAGGCCCTCTGTAACTTAAGTGAGACCCTGTTTCAAAATAAAAAAAAATAAAATAGGGCTGAGGGTATAGCTCAGAGGTAGAATTCCCCTAGGTTCAATCCCTAGTACCAAAAGAAAAAGAAAAGAACTATCCAACTAGATAATTAAACTATACGACAGTCTTTGTGAACCCCTCCAGAGACTTTAGAGAGAAAGACCGGGCACCTCCAGTTCCCTTTCCCAGGGGAAGAGGAGGCAGTAGCTTCCCATTGCATGTATGCTGCATTCTAATGGCCCCTGGGTCGATCCCCCTGTCTTGTTCCTTATCTTTTTATGGAAAGGATGGAGGCCAGTAAGAACCAGTCACATCTGTCACCACTTGGGAACCTTTGGCTATGACTTAAGTCTTTCTCTCTCTATGTTCAGATATACTTTCAGGAATACTTTTCTACCCTTTACTTGGGTCCTAATTGCCAATCTCAGAAGTCCCACTAATAGCTTGTTACTGATTGAAAGTAAATGAAGTTCTCTGGAAGAAAAAATAAATACAGTCAACATATAAACATTTAGCACAGGTATTCATCATCAACTGATCCATTGTTAAGATTGTTCATCATCACCCATTACTTCCATTTTTTAGCAAATAAGAACCAAATGCCTGACACAAGTTAGACATGATGATAGACTCCTATAACACAAGGAAGAGGAAACACACACACACACACACACACACACACACACACACACACACCACTCTCTAAATACCCTTTTCTATTGTGTGATATTTACAATACAATTCAGGACCCTGAGTGCTAGTGCAAAGACATGGGACCAAGGGTAGAGAGAGAGACAGAGTAACAGAGAGAGGGAGAGGGAGACGGAGAGGGAGACGGAGAGGGTGAGAGAGAGAGAGTGAGAGAACGAGAGAGAGAGAGAAAACGTGCACTTGGAGAAATCAGGGTGGGCTTCAAAGAAGAGATGGCTTTTGTGCTGGCTCTGAAAAAAAAATGAATGATGATCAGGCAATAAAAAGAGCCCAGGAAAAAGAGCACATTTCCAGTAGAAATACTCATGGCTGCACAAGGATGAAGATCACTGTGAAGTTAGTGCTGTGGCTTTGGCGGTGGACAGCAAGGGTATCCTGAAAGCTGAGTGATGCAGTCTACTGAGCCTACGTGGTAAATGGCCTTATTATAGTATATGTTAATGAGTTTGCAATTTTTCCATATATGAAATGGGGACTCATCAAAGGTTTAAAATAACAGCATATGGAATGTCGTTTTCACAACAAGCCTCTGGCGTCAATATCGGGTAGATAAGAAACTAGGAAGTTAGGAGATAACTCTCTGATTATTTGGAGGAGAGTTGGTAAGTACAGAAAGTAAGCATACAACATGGAGAAGAAACAGATATGAGAAACATTTAACAGGAGAATTAAATTGAGAATGAGTCGGTGGTTTTAAGCTTGAGTGTCTGGTTGCTGAGACAAGGGACATAGGGAAAGCTGGCTGGGAAGAAGAAAAGGAGTTCAGTTTGGGACACATTAATGTTTTGGGATACAAAACATTTAGAGAGAGCTTCCAGAAGTTTCCAGGAGCTCCAGGGCCTGGAGTTCAATCCAGGCTAAATGTGGGAGCAGCGTGAGAATAGGCTTGAAGCTAGGGGAGTTCACGTGAGAATGCCCAGGAAAAGTAAGTTAAGAAGGTAGGGAGCCAAGAATAGAGCCTTAGAAGAACTGATAAAGGAGCCAGGCATGGTGGCACATGCCTGTAATCCCAGTACTTGGGAGACCAAGACAGGAGGATCGCAGGTTCAAGGCCAGCCTGGGCAACTTAGTGAGACCCTGTCTCAAAATAAAACAAAAAAAGGGCTGAGGGTAGAGCACACCTGGGTTTGATCCCCGGTACAAAATAAAAGGAACTGAAAGAGGTAGGAGAAGGGCTAGCAAAGAAGGCTAAGAAAAAGGCAGCAAGAGAAACTATCAAGATGGCCCAGTGTCGCCGGGTGTGGTGGCGCACGCTTGTAATCCCAGTACTTTGGGAGGTGGAGACCGGAGGATCCGGGTTCGTGGCCAGCCTCAGCTCTCTCTCTGTCTCTCCCTGTCTCTCTCTCTCTCTCTCTCTCTCTCTACTTAGTGAGGCTTCTGCAACTTCATGAGACCCAGTTTCAAAATAAAGTATAAAAAAAAATAGGGCCGGGGATGTAGCGCAGAGGTAGAACACCCCTGGGTTCAATCCCTGGTCCACAAAAAACAACAACAAAAAAAAAGATGGCCCAGTGTCTCTGAAGCTAAGACAATAGAGAATGTCAGGCAAGGCAGAAGTAGTTGTAGTGTTAAATATTAGTGAAAAACTTGGGTGAAATAAAAACTGAGAAAAGGTCATAAGGTAAAGAAATTGTGAAGTACTTGGGTGATGCTAGATTTAACTAGACCATGTTTCTCTTATGTTTACATATTTTAAATAGATGCTTTAGAATAATCCTTTTAGAGAACTTTCAGCTGTCTCTTGCATCAGAAATCTCTGCAAATGCTGATTCTTGAAGAGCACATGAAATGTGCTTATATCCTTACATTTTTCTTTAGGGTAAACAATTTTTGAGCAAATAAGCAAAAAGGAAGAGGCATTTTTTTTAAACGTATACGGTATATAAAAAGGGCCATTACTAAAGGGCTTGGAAGTGATAATAGCAATTTTTCTCCGCAGGAAAGGAAATAACTCAGATTCAGGAAAAGTAGCTTGCTGACAAGGCAGTTAGTCACATGTCTCCCCAAAGGAAGTTAAGAGATTGGTTTTTTAAGGTCATAGTTCAATGGAAAGTGAAGTTGATGTTCTCTTGAATAAAGCTTTCTTCAGTTCTATGGAGTGCAGTGTCAAAATAACCAGCAGAAACAGGCCCAGATGGTGATGCCTCTCGCAGTGTACTACACTTCCACGTGGCAAGTCAGATTTACTTGATGAAAGTGCAAGCATCTTGAAATAGTGAGAACGGTCATACGGGATTCTTTTGCTGGCATTCTCGTCCCATCTATGCACTTCAATGCATACATTATTGAACAATCCATCAAGAATAAAAGATTTTCGCTGGGCATGGTGGCACATGCCTGCAATCCCAGGACTTGGGAGGTTGAGACAGCAGGATCGCAGGTTCAAAGTCAGCCTCAGAGGTAGAAAACCCCTGGGTTCCATCCCCAGTACCAAAATAAAAAATAAAGAGATTTTCAAAAGGATGGCATTCTCCTTTTGTGGAGGGTTATACCAATGGCTCACCACATAAACATGCAATATTATTTTTTATATTTATAGATAGCACATCAAATAAAGTGATTCTTTTATTTGTTAATTCTAATCAAGAAACCATGTCATAATATATATGGGATCAAAGAGGATGAAGGAGAAAGGAGATAAAATTAATTAAATACCTACTATATATACTTCAGGCACATGCTGAGAATTATGCAAAATTAATGAATAGTCTATGAGTTATGTCCAGTGCTCAAAGGGATAAAGTCTCCTTTCTACATCGGGAGCAGTTTTCCAAGCTCCCAAAAACTCCTGGGTGTTTGTTTCATCAGAATATGGTATCAATGATCTTGGACCTGTTCAGTTATCCTTGATCTAAAAATAAAAGGAGACAGTCAAAGTGAAACATATTTATTTTGGACATCTCACTATAGACTGATTCCTCTTTTTTTCAAGTTTCCATCTCTTGACTCTCTTTTGGAAAGAAGGCCTGCTAAGCAACAATAACAGCAGAAGATGTAACAAGATTATTTGCATTTACCTGCAACTTTATTTTTTAAATTTTATAATTACTATTATTATTATTATTTTCAGTACTGGGAATCAAAACCAGGGACTCTCTACTACTATCCTACATCCTCAGTCGTTTTTATTTTCTTATTTTGAGACAGGGTCTTGCTAAATTGCACAGGCTGGCCTCCAACCCACAGTCATGTCTCAGCCTCCTGAGTCACTAGGATTATAGATGTGTGCCACCACACCCCATTTTTCCTGCAATCTTATATGCTTTTGTCACCTCAGAGGTTTATCTACTCCTACATCCTACCTAACATGGGAGTCCCTTCTACACAGTGAGGTAGTCAAGCTAAATGTCTGGATTTGGGCATCACCCCAACTCGAGGTCCATTCCCCACTGTCATTTACAAGCTGTGTAATCAAGTAAGGTATTTAACACCTCAAGTAAAATGGGGATTATTAAATGTACTTTTCCATAGAACCATTATAAAGACTAAATGTGATACTATGTGTTACACACTAGTTAAAGCACTCAGAGCTGAAATGATAATTGAGAGAAAATGGCTTGGCTATTTTCAGTTACCCTAACTCATTATCTTAAATAACAGTTTACCTCATTTTTGAAACCCCAAAATGTTGTAAAGTCTTCTCTTTAAGTCAAAATCTATCTTATTCTTGATTTTACCCACTGACCCTAATTCTGTTCTCCAAAACACAAGATAAGTCCGGTTTCTCAAATACTTCCAGTCTATTTGGTATACTCTTGGGAAACAGACCTGAACAAGACACGATTTCAGGCTGAAACAACCTCAGGCAATAGAAGAGACAACACGTAGACAAACATATACATAGGCCATATGTCTAAAGTTTCTGGAGGTCCAGAGGTATGAGTTGTGTATTCGGTTATTATTTAGACAGAATATGAGTTCAAAGTATAAAAACGAATGGTTACTGGGACACACACGAAGGTGTGAAGTCTAATTGTGGTTGAGAAGTTTTAGAGAAGGAACTGTACTTTCCTGAAGGATGTGTAAAACAAAAGGAGATCCTGGAAGAAGCAGTGCATGCAAAAGTGCCCAGGGGTACTCAGGAAAAAAGGGGGATTTTGCAATTTTATTAAAGCAGGCTTTGCAAACCTGTGGGCTGTAGGTACAAACAAGAATAACCAACTATATTATAATTTCACTAACAAGATCACGCGAAGGTTTCAAGGGATATGTTAGCCCACACATGCACTGAACATTGGGTATACACTGAATTACAACAATGTGCCTCTCCCCTGATAATTTTTAACTAACTGTAACTGACCTGCTATTTTAAGTAATAATAAAGCCATCATTCTTCTTTCTTTAATGATGGGGACTCAAAGTACCCATTGCTATTAAATAGGGAGTTTGCAAAAAATAGTTAACATTACAAGGGATGCGCTTGTGAAATGTTTGGTCAGAGTACAGAGCACTGAGAGGGAATGGGCCTTTCCTCTTGGGGTAGCTCTCTTCCCCTCTCACCAATCACAGGACCCCTCTCTGGCCATTTGCCCCTGTTTTAACTTTTTCCTTACCACTACAGCTGTTTCATTATCAGACAACTTCTTTGTGATGTCTCAAATTCTCCATGATTTCTCATTTCTCCATCCCCACATCACTTCTGGCTCCAGATAGCTAATTTTTACTGAAAGACTAATTTGCTGGGAAAAAATAGCTGTGTGTATGCAGTTTCTGATTCCCATTCCACTATTTTTTTCCTGTGGGCTTTGACTTCAAAATATGTCTATCTTTTGAATATCTTATGTGGTGGCACACCCCTGGAATCCCAGGACTTGGGAGGCTGAGACAGGAAGATTGTAGGTTCAAGACCAGTCTCAGCAATTTAACGAGACTCTCAGCAACCTAGTGAGACTCTGATTCAAAACAAAAAATAAAAAGGGCTGGGGGTGTAACTCAGTGGTAGAATATCCCCTGGATTCAATCTCCAGTAACACACACACACACACACACACACACACACACACACACACACACGTGTGCACACACACACACCAGATAGATAGATAGATAGATAGATTATATATATATATATATATATATATATATGATGTTAGTTTTTCCTCTCGTTTATGTGAAATCCTGACCCATGTGATGCTCTCAGATTTTCTCTCTCCTCAGAGTTCTGCCTCTGACTTTGTCTCCTGCACCCCTCCTTCTCATTCACTCCCCCTTTCCATTCCTCCGTCTTGCCAGGTGGCTCATCTCAAACGCTGATGTAACATAGGCCTAGTTACCTACCTAGCACATTTTCTCTTTCCAGTATGATTTTATTGTGTGGTCTAGAGTGAAAAATTAGCTTTGTGATTTGAGAACATTGTCTAAAAACTCCATGAATAAAACACATTTATTTCTGATTTTACTACTTCCAATGACTACTATAATTTTTATCGTGTAGTCTCTTTAATATTTTCATTTTAATTACCTCTATCATTGTACAGGATTGACAGTTCCCTTCAATGTGAAAGTGTCTTCGGCCCCATCTTCAGAAACACTGGTCCTTCCTAAGTCTCCCCCGTCTCTCTGACCGCTCTATAACCTCCTTCACTGGCTCTGTCTTCTCAGCCCCTAGCCCTTTGGCAAGTCACAGAATTTTATCTTTGGCCCTTGGCTCTTCCTATCTATGGAATCTGAAAAATCTCACCTACTCTTGTACACAAATCTCCATCTATACACTGAGCGCTACTAAATTTAACCCAGACTTTATTCCTCAGCTCTATTTCGATTGCCTTCTAGCCAGCTCTGTTGGTTTGTTTAAATGTCGCTTCAGACTTAATGCATCCCAAATTGGGTTCATCAAACTCCTTGGCAGGGTGGTGCATGCCTGTAATCCCAGATACTTGGGAAACTGAGGCAGGAGGATAGAGTATATTTTGTCACACACAAAAATGGCATTAAAGGTTTTTTCTTTGTCCCCCCATCCCCCATGCTGGGGATCAAACTCAGGGCCTTGTGCTTGCAAGAGCTCTACCACTGAGCTGCATTCCCAGCCCAGCAGTACATTTTTGCTGACTTGTTCTAGAGTAGTGGGAATAGGGATTGGCCTGGATGTTCCAAGTTTTATAAGGAGATTAAATCATGAGAAAGACAATAACTCTCTAGAGTTGCAAAGAACAAAGAACTGTGCAGCAAGAATTATGCTCCAATTCCATGCTCTGAGTGTGCGTGCGTGCGTGCGTGCGTGCGTGTGTGTGTGTGTATGTGTGTGTGTGTGTTACTGGGGATTGAACCCAGGAGCATTCTCCTCCAAGCTACACCCAAGCCTTTTTTTTTTTTTTACTTTTTCTTTTGAAACAGGGTCTCCCTTTGTTGTTGAGAGTCTTGCTAAATTGCTGAGGCTCATCTTGAACCTGCTATCCTCCTGTCTCAGCCGCCCAAGTACTGGGATTACAGGCATGCACCACCATACCCACCTCCATGCTCTGAATATTTAAGGGAGGGAAGATAAAATAAAGATGATGATGATGATGATGATGATGATGATGATGATGATGGTGATAGTATTAAGAAATAGAAAGAACTAGGCCTGGCGGCACACACCTGTAATCCCAGTAATTGGGAGGCTGAAACAGGTGGATTGTAGGTTTGAGGCCAGCCTCAGCAACTTAGCAAGACCCTATTTTAAAATAAAAAATGAATAGGGCTGGTGGTATAGTTTGGAGGTAGAATGCCCAGATGTTCAAGCCCCAGTACTAAAAAGGGAAAATAAAAAATAAAAATTTATTTTGCAAACAGTTTTTCCAGCAAATCATATCCTCAATGAATGCACCACCATCTGCCCAGACACCAAGCTGGAAGCCTTAGCAGTCCTCACTCGTCTTCCACAACCATTTCCTTGCACAGATCCTAAGGAGAAGGTTTCTTTGCAGTCCAAGGTCTGCATCTTTAGATACAAAAGGGTAGATCGCTTTATGCAAATCTATCCTTAAAATCGGAAAGCATATTTGACATTCAGAGGGGAGATATACTGAAATTCTCAAATGCTAGACCTGAATAACCCAGAAAACTGGGTTTGCATTCTGGCTTGGCCTTTTGTGATCTTAGGAAAAAGTTAGTGAGCATTCTTGGGTCTCAGTTTTCTCACCTGCCAGATAATAATTACTTCATACATTCTTTGGAAAGATTTAAATGGAGTAAATTATGCAAGCCCCTAGTTACATACTGCTACTTTTAAGAGGCCCTCCAAACATTTCATTTCCTCATTCTTTCCTATCAAATGAGGTAATCACATTGCTTGAAAATTCCTTTGCTCAAACATGTTTGAAATGTGCCCCCTCCCCTTAAGAAAAGGTTGTAAAAACAATTCACTCGTGATTTACATCGATAAACAGGGCTGGGGAGTTACCTGGAGGGCAAGTCACCTGATAGATGAACCACTTGATTTTACTACCTAGAGGATGCAAGTGATCTTCTTAGTGGCATTGTACCATAAGGTAGTGGGTTATTTTTGTGAAGGGAGTTTGTTCTTGTCATTCTTTTTGGAACTCTACTCTAGAAGTAGTTAAGGGAATTAAAAGAGCAGATTGACAGGGATTAAACAAGTCTGAGCCTGGGGATGTAGCTCAGGGGTAGATCAATAGAGCATTTGCCTAGCACACCTGAGGCCCTGGGTTCTATCTCCAGCCCTGCAAGAAAGGAAAGGAAAGGAAAGGAAAGAAGGAAAGGAAAGGAAAGGAAAGGAAAGGAAAGGAAAGGAAAGGAAAGAGGTCTGAGCTCTAGAGTAGAGCTGCCAGAGAAAAGAAAAGAATAGAATAGAATAGAATAGAATAGAAGAAAAGAAAAGAAAAGAAAAGACAAAAGAAAAGAAAAGAAAAAAAAAGGTCTGAGCTCTAGAGTAGAACTGCCAGAATCCAGACCACTTCACTAGCTGTGTGGCTCAGGGTAATCATTTAGTATCTGTATGCCACAATTATAACACAGGGTTGCTGTGGAGATTAAGGAGTTAAATGTAAAGACACGGGAAGGAAGCATTGGCTCAACACACAACTCAAGAGCCATTGGACGCAGCCTTATTTCTGGGAGTGTGATCTGGAAGTTCCTGTCTTGGGGGAAGAGTAGTGTGACCTGGTTTAGGGAAAATGTCAGAATTACACCATGCAGTGATTATGATAATTGAAAGAAGGCATTTAAGAGCCATTAAATATTGATGCTAAATGTTTCCTGTATATCTTAATTCTTTAGGTTGTGAAGTCATGCTTCTCGTTTAGTGAACAATTTAAATTATTTTAGAGCAAAGCTATTTTACACTAAAAGCCCAATCAATTCCTGCACCTCTCCATCATTCATTCACACAGGGGAATGACCTTTTCCTCGGACCTGTGCTCCACTGAGAGGCACCACGGCTCACTGCATTGCAGCTGTCCTTAAAATGCAGGAGAGCCTTGAAAGAAATATATAACCCATACAGGGCTTGAATTTCCAGTTTGCACTTTCAAATCTATGCAATAATGGCAAAAATCTTCAGCAAACAATAAGACTTCTTCTAGAGTTTAATAATGACTTCAGCTGGATAGAGATTATCAGCTATGCTAGAATCAATATACTGCGGGCTTAATATAAAACAACCCATTTTGCCCTCTCCAAAATTCCCCTCCTCACAGCCGAATTTGCTCTGATTCCCTAATACCTTACCTCTGTATTCTCTTTAGGATTCTGTATTGTTGCTAAAGTAAAAGAATCACCTCTCTGGAGTATCTGCATTACATCTAAATTAAAGCCCTGGCATTATTGGACACAGTGAAACAAAAATTTCAAGATGCGATGGATACTTTGTTTCCTCTCCCATCAAGCAAATTTGGAAATGTAAAAACCATACTAACTAAATTTAGAAGATAAAGTCTATCCTCTGCCTAGCCAAACAAAGATTCCACCAAACATAAATAATCTTTTCTACTGCTTTGATTTTATTAGGGAGTAGAGATGAAAATAATTGGAAATAGTCCATCTTTAATCATAGCTTCTCTCAGATGGATCTGGTCTACTTTAGGAAATTGCTTAAGAGCTTCCTGTCTCAGTTTCAGCATCTGAAAATGAATATTATAGATTTCTTTTTCTCTCCCTTCCTTCCTTCCTTCCTCCCTCCCTACCTTCCTTCCTTCCTTCCTCCCTCCCTACCTTCCTTCCTTCCTTCCTTCCTTCCTTCCTTCCTTCCTTCCTTCCATCTGTACTGTGGATTGAATCCATGGGGACACACTATAGCTGAGCTACATTCCCAGACCTATTTATTCATATATTTACTTATTTTAGTACTGGAGATTGAACCCAGGGACATTCTACCTCTGAGCTACACTCCAAGCCTTTTTTTTTTATTTTGAAAGAGGGCCTCCCTAAATTGCTGAGGGTCTCATTATATTGCTGAAGCTGACCTCGAACCTGCAATCCTCCTGTCTCAGCCTCCCAAATAATGAGATTACAGGCATGCCCCACCACACCTGGCTTATTTAATTTTAAGACAAGGTCCTGCTAAGTTGCCAGGCTGACTTTAAACTTGGGATCCTCCCACCTCTGCCTCCTGAGTCACTGGAATTGTGAACAGCATGTGCCACCATGCCCAGTTTAGGATCCTTTGTGGGGTGTGTGTGTGTGTGTGTGTGTGTGTGTGTGTGTACGCATGTATGTGTGTGGTAGGCAAGTGCTCTTCCACTGAATTACATCCCCAGCCCTGAATATGGTTATTATAACAATTGTATCATTATCGTAGGATTGTTGTGAAGATCAATTAAGGTGATTTATATAAAGTGGTTGGATCAGCACCTCTCCTAGTTAACAGTTATTAAGCTATTATTATCATTACTGTTATTGGTTTACATAATTCCTGAAAGATAAGTAAGATAAGGCAAATTCTGGAATGTCAAAATGTGTGGAAACCTTCAGGCCTCTCGCGTTTCAAATGACAGCCCAGACTGCTCAGCTAAAGAAAGCTGAAGTTCCTACAAGCGATAGCAATATATTTTCAAAATTTAAGTAAATAGCAAACAGAAGGAGGAAAAAATAGAGGCACAGTTTCAAACCATGCCTTAAAAAACAGAACGTAGTATTTCTTCAAATGAATGAAGATTTTATTTGCAGCCAGGAAATCTTTGAGGATGGAAGGGTTTTTGACTTTTCTGATCGCAGTCAGGGATTAATTGCTGCCTGGATAGAGAGGAGCAAGTCCTGGCATGAGATATCCTCACCTGGATTGTGTGCATCCCATTCCCCGCCTCCCGGACCAGGACAGAGAGAGTTCATATTTCTGCAGTTGTTCTGAGATTATCCAACTCTTTATTATAATGCTGAGTAAATAGTCTCCAAGAGATTAGTACAAAGACTGTTAAGACAAACGCTTGTTTTAATCAGAAGGAAGGAAATTACCACTTCATCTGAGAATGAGTTGATGTGATTACTCAGCTAGGGGAAGCATCTATTTACTTTGAAAATGACACCAGCCCCATCCTTTACGCGTCTGGCAGTACTGTTTACCATATATCATACAAATATGTTAAGGCAACATTTCCCCCTAGATATGACTACCCGAAATAAAACTAGAAAGGCAAAAATTAACCAAAACATTCATGATTATCTGAAACTTTAAAGCCATTAAAAACAGAAACAAAGCAATGAGTAACATAGAATATTTGACTACAAACTGAGTTCTCTAAAGAAGTTTATTATGAAATTTTATCTTCAATTCCCAAATAAATGCTTAGACAACATAAAATACATTCAAAAGTTATAACATTTCTGGCCAGGGTACATATGGAACAGAAAGAGACTATATTGCTATGGTAACCTGACTGTAGGATGTTCTATATAGAAATGGTACTGCCTCTAGAGCTGATCCAGGCAGAAGGAAATAAAAAGGTGAAAGTCTTTCTTGGTCCAGCAAGAAAATACAAAGGAAGCTGGGCATGGTAGTCTATAATCCCAGTACTTGGGAGGCTGAGACAGGAGGATAACAGGTTCAAGATAAGCTTCAGCAACTTAGTAAGACTCTCAGCAACCTATCAAGACCCTGTTTCAAAACCAAAAAATATTTTTTTTAAAGGGCTGGGGGTATACCTCAGAGGTAGAATGCCTCTGGGTTCAATCCCCAGAACCACCCCACCCACCCACACACACAGAAAATACAAATGAATAAAAATAAGCTTAAGGAATGCACAAATAAACAATAAATCAAGTATTATAGCTGAAGAGGGAAAATTAATCAGAGAATGAAATAAAGAATTTCGTTCAGATGATGTGGGAGGAAAAAAGGGTGTCAGATGGCTAAAGATATATACTTAGGGGTAATGAACAGATTTTAGAAGAACCTGAAAAATAGGATTCAGTACAAAAGAACCTGGAAAATATGGTTTCCTATCTTTCAGTATAAAAGACAGGAAATTGATTTTAAAAATTGACACAGAGAGAGAGAGAGAGAGAGAGAGAGAGAGAGAGAGAGACCTTACATTTTATTGCACAGAATACTTTATGGAGTATAGAGTATTTGGAAAAAGATGTCTTTCTTCATTCCTACTTCAAAAATGGGCTTTCAAATTGATCTTTGTTCTATCTTCACTGGAAAATGCCTGAAACCCTACATAGTTGAGTTCAAATATCCCACCAGCCTCAGACCAGGCAACCAGGTGCTCTTGAGAGAGGGTTTCCAAAAAGCATAAGGAAGGTTCTCTTGCTATAAAGAGAGTAACCTGGAAGCAAAATCCTGGACATAAAGACATAAGGACATGAAGAAGCAAAGGATCCCTGATGTGCAATCTATACGGATCAGCTCTCCTAGCAGTGGTCCCAGAGGAGGACCTCCATCTTGACCTTGAGAGAAGGGCAAACTCTGGGTGGAGTCAAGTATTCCAGGAACTGGCAAGACTATAAGCAAAGGCAGAGGTGGACACTTTGTGTTTACAGGACAATGAATGGGAAAAATACATCTGATAAGATTGTTGGGTCCTATAAAAGTTCTTAACTACCAGCCTGATGACATAAGAATTTCCTTTTACTGTAACAGGTGACTTTAGTGATGGATTTGGAACCCACGAGAGGCACTAGGAAAGAAGCATCTTAGAAAATATACTTTGATGGTAGAGTACAGGAGAACAGAAGGGAAGAGAGAAAATAGTAGGATCAGTACCCCACATATCAGGTGATGGGCTGAAATTAGGTAGTAGACAACATTGTTGGATTAAGTGGAAAAATGAATCAAGAGACTGTACAGAGAAGAATGACTTGCTGGGGTTGGGAAGGAAAGATGAGAATCAGCATCACTCAATTCAATGGCTAATCTGGGGTGGGGTGCAGCTCAGTGGTAGAGTACATGCTTAGCATGTTTGAGATCATGGGTTTGATCCCTAGCATCAGGTCAGAGGGGAGACACACTAATCTTAATCTTTTTTCCTTACATAAGAGTTTATTGGCAATAAATCAGATTTTGGCAATTAATCAGGTTTGCTAAAGCATATCCTAAGCCTTACAAATGCTTATTTTATGTTCTCTCACTTAATCTTTCATCCATTCTTTGTGTGTGTGCATCCATATGTGTGTGTATGTGTGTGTGTGTGTGCGTGTGTGTGTTACTGGAGATTGAACCCAGAGGCATTCTACCTTCAAGCTATACCCCCAGTCCTTTTTATGTTTTATTTTGAAACAGGGTTTTGCTAAGTTGCTGAGGGCCTCACTAAGTTGCTAAGGCTGGCCTCACACCTATGATCCTCCGGTCTCAGCCTCCCAAACACTGGAAAACAAAACAAAACAAAACAAAACAAAACAAAAAAACCACTGGTCTTTAACAACTTCTAGGAATTTTCTGGTTTGAGACACATAAATTCTGTGAGATGAATATTTTCTGCATATATTCCAATGAATTATTTCAAAGTGCATGGAAACAATCAAACTCTCGAAATATCTTAATTATAGGGAGGGCCCTCTGAGATCACCCTCATTATTAAGAATGAGGACAATAAATGTCATCACAAGTATAAGAACAAAAATAACCCCAAGACTAGCTTTCTCTCTTTCTTTTTTTCTTTTTTTGGTACTGGGGATTGAATCAAAGGGCATTCTACCTCTGAGCTACACCCCTAGCCCTATTTTATGTTTTATTTTAAAACAGGGTCTCACTAAGTTGCTGAGGGCCTTACTAAGTTGCTGAGGCTGACCTTGAACCTGTGATCCTCCTGTCTCAGCCTCCCAAGTTCTATGATAATAGGCATGCACTACCATGCCTGGCTCCCCAGCCTTTTTTAATTTTTATTTTGAGGCAGGGTCTCACCAAGTTTCCAGACTGGCCTCAAACATGCAATTCTCCTGCCTTTGCCTACAAAGTAGTTGGGATTATAGATGTACACCACTGCATCCAGCTCTATTTTTATATATCTGATTTGAATCCACACTGGTAATAAGACTTCTATCTGAATTCCTTCTTAAAAAAAAAAGGAATAAGAAGAGTATTGAGCAATGTCACACAGTTTTTTGTTGACAAAATAAGAGCATACTATTGGAGCTTCCAATCTCTCTTCATTCCTGATAAACAAAAGGCTCCATTGAGCACTGATTAACATAATCAACCTAACCCTATGGGATATGTAATGACTCTGACCCTTATTCAATTCTAACTGATATCACATGGAGGGCTGTTTCATCCTAAACTTCACCTATCCACTGATTTTCACAATCAATTTCCCCACCACCCCCAAACATGTTGCCTCTCCAAGGATTACTCTCAGAAATAGTGTCAATGTCCACCCACTTATAGGAGCTGTAATCTTGGCAGTTGTACTGGAAACCCTCCTCATCCTAATTCTCCACTTATATGTATATTTATATATTTAGTTTCTTCATGTGTTCTTTCCCCACAGACTGGAAAGACCATGAGAACAGAGACCTTTGTCATTATATCCCTGGGGATATAGAATAGGGTCTGTCATACTGCATGACCTCAATAAACACTTGATAAATAAGTGAATTCTAACATACAATCTCCATTAGGGCAGGAAGCTTCTATCTCTAGTTTACTGCTGTATCCTTACTGACCAGGGTTATCTACCATGGAAACATTGGCAAAAGCCCCTTAAATGCCAGTTTAATGAGTAAATGGGGAGGGTTCACTGTTTTCTCCTCTACCAGCTAATTCAAGACCTAATTGCAGAAAATTGTTTTCCTAAGTGAGTTGGATTCTCTCCATCCATAACTTACTAAGTTCTATCCTTTGGTCTAGGCTGGACTACACAGAATAAATGAATCTCTCTTCTACATGAAGAGAGGAGGTACCATTTCTCTTCTATACATTTTCTCTCCATTTTTTAAAAGGAATTGCATGACTTCTTGACTCTTTCTCTTTCTGTTTTCCTCTTGAAATGCATTGCTCCAAACTGTATCTGTGACATAAACTAAGGTATTATTACCTCCATATTTCCATACTGGATTTTTAAAATTAACATCACCTAAGTCCAGCTCCAATATTAGTTTATAGTGAACTTTCAGCATACAATTAAGACCAGGAATATGATTAAACCAGATCATCTGTTTCTAGTACTTATGCATTTTATTTTCTAAATATAAGTTAGGATTTTATATTTATTGGCTAGTAAATAACAATGAGATTTAACTTTATTTTTTTTTTTTACTTCTGAGATCTTTTTGAGTCCTGGTTTTGACATCTTAGTGCACTATGTCTCAGTTATATGTCATCCAATGCCCCCCAAATGTTCAGTGTGCTCAACATTGTGTGGGTTTTTCATTCTTCTTCTTTTTTTTTTTTGCAGTACCGGGGATTGAACGCAGGGGTGTTCTACCTCCGCGCTACACCCCCGGCCCTATTTTTTTATACTTTATTTTGAAACCGGGTCTCACAAAGTTGCGAGGGCCTCACTAAGTAGAGAGAGAGAGAGAGAGAGAGAGCTGAGGCTGGCCGCGAACCCGGATCCTCCGGTCTCCGCCTCCCAAAGTACTGGGATTACAAGCGTGCGCCACCACGCCCGGCTGGTTTTTCATACTTAAAGTTCTACACCATTATCTTTAAGAAATCACTTTTCCTAGCTCTCTATCATCTAACTGCATCTTCTCAGAGTCCTCTAAGGTCTTTTTCTACTTAATCACTCACTCATTCATTTGGTAAGACATAAAATAATGTTTATAAGAGCATCTCCTGGGACTGGGCTATGTGCTGAAAATACAAAAATAAATAAGTTATTGCCTTTGTACTCAAGCCCATTTCCCGACATTCCCTTGGCCTTCACTTATTACTCAGCAAGTTTATCTTAATCATTGGTTGAACTAAAAATATATCCTTTGCTACATCCTAAACCAATGTATCTAGTTTCATAATCTTTCCCAAGCTCCAGATACTTGTTTTCAGTGGTTGACTAGACTTCAATAAATTATCCCACAAAACACTTCAAACTCAACATGACCAAAACTTAAGAAATTATTTATCGCCACCCCCAACCCCTCCACGACACTTCCTGTTTTCCTGATCTTGATTAATGGTCCCATCATTTGCTCAGCTAGCAAACTGGAAGTCACCCTCAGTTTCCTATTATTTACCTTTCACATAAATGTGTCACCTGGTCCCATCAATTTATTTTATAAATATTTCTCAAATAGCTCTCCTACTGCTACCATTTTAGTTGTTATATTCTATCAAGTGGAGTCTTCTTATATTCTACTTCCAATCCCATTCTCTCCAAATCCATCCTCCACACTGCTATCAGGACTCCACATGGAACTAAAGGAAGTTTACAAAAATATTTATTCTGCATAGTAGCGAGATTTCAACAAATAAAAGAAGTAATAAAACAAGAGGCAAAAAATAAATGGTAATCTTGGAAAATAAGATGAAGCCAGAATAATATGTAAAATTTAAGTTATCCTTACTACGACTTTGACGCTGCTCAAGTGTTTGTATGCATTGTCTTATTCCATCCTAGATGCCCCTACAAGGAAGGATTCAAATACAAAAACTGAAAACTCAACATATCCAAGGTCACTTGGCTAGTTAATCAGTAAATCTCAACCCAAGCTGTCTGTCGCCATAGCTCCTGTTCTTACTATGCTGCTTCCTGGGAAGGAAATCGAAGTTTAAAAGTTTGCCATGAAACTGTATATACTTGCTATGGGAGGTCAACTTTAACTGTCAAATAGCCAGGACAAAGAGGAAAGAAGTCAGTTACTAGATTTGCAGGTCTGAAAATAAAAACAAACCAAGTGCCCGTGGAAAACATTGCAATGCTTAATGCTAAGATCCACAAAAAGTAATTGCGGAAAACTGACAAAAGGCAATTTGACTGACCAAAGCTGTCAAGTTCTTGGTAGGATCTATAGCTAGTAATCAGAGGTTGGCAAGAGTCACAGAGTCCTTCCCACCAAGACTCCCGTAGCACATTTTCTTTCCTGTGAGGAAAGAAAGTCTCAGTCTAAATTGTAATACTCTTCAAAATTTAGTAACAATCCGGCTGAAAATATATATATATATATATATATTTTTTTTTTTTTTTTGTGGTACTGGGGATTGAACCCAGTGGCATTCTACCTCTGAGCTACACCCCCAGCCCTATTTTTTATTCTTTATTTTGAAACGGGTCTCACTAAGTTGTGGAGGACCTCACTAAGTAGCTGAGGCTGGCTGTGAACCCGGATCCTCCTGTCTCAGCCTCCCAAGTACTGGGATTACAAGTGTGCACCACCACGCCCGGCTGAAAAACAATCTTATAAATTTGGTGACATCCCATGTCTGCCTTGGGCACTCTGAGAAGTTCCTTGCGGGAACAGTTTACTCAAGGCAGATGTAGTCATATTCCTGCAGTCAAATCAACGAGGCTCCTAGTCTGACTAGTTTACAGAGTCCTCTGTTGAGAGAAAGTCAGTCTTCACCCTTGTTAGGCTGCTTCCCAGGCATGAAAAGCCAGTGTACCTTCACAGAAAATTCACCAACCTTGAATGCCAGTCACTATACCAGGGAAAAATTATTCCTACCATGTCTTTGCTAGGAGTTCTAAAACATCTTGTCGTTGGACCCTGTCTGATGAAGCCTATGGACCACTTTTCAAAATAATGTTATAAATATAAATGTAAATATAAATACAAATGGGTGTATATATAGGCAATATTTCAAAGGAAGCCAATTTTATCGAGAGGAAATTATCAAAAATAGTTTATTAAAAGTGTGCCTCATGAACCTATAAGACTCAATCACTATCTGGAGCATGAAAGGGAGGGAAGGGGGAGGTAATAGGGTGGGATTGGAGGGAGGGCTAAATGTGCAATGTGTGCATGTATGATGTTCATACCCTGACATATATCAAAATGTATAATTATAATTTACAATGCACCAATAAATGAACATAAAAAGTTAAAAAAAGTGTGCCTCATTTTAAAAACATTGAATAATAAAATGCCAAGACTATTATAGTTTTGAAGTAAAGAATCAAAGTTTTATTTTGCAATATCTGCACTAAATGTAATCCTACAAGAAAATTGATCATCTGTCTGATGAGCCCCAAATAACATAAGGGATGCACCTTCTTCAAATGATGTGAATATTTCATGACATCAGACGGTGATAGCTCAATGTGTCCATTTCCACATCAAACATATTCCTAATACAGGGATCAAAAGAAAAATGTCCATAGACTTGGGCAAATTATTTCTAACCCAGAAATGAGAAAAACAAGCAAATTGTGTTGTAGCTTAAATAAGAGTATTGAAATACAAAAGTAATCTAGCAATGGATAGCTATAAAAAAAAATCTATAGGAAACACAGCTAAAGTAAAGGTGGAAAGAGATAACCTTGCTCATCCAGCCCTCTCCAGGAAAGATGGTCCAGATTCTTGTTTTTAGAAAACATTTCATTGTAACCTGACATGGTGGTGCCTGACTGTAATCCTAGTACTTGGGAGGCTGAGACAGGAGGATCGCAAGTTTGAGGTTAGCCTCAGCCACTTAGCAAGACCCTGTTTCAAAATAAAAAAGCTAGGGGTGTAGCTCAGAGGTAGAATGCCCCTGGGTTCAATCCCCAGTATCAAAAATAAAAACAAAACCTTTTTATCATAAAAGTGCTTTTGACTCTACCCCATCTTGCCTATTGAATATTGTATTGACTTTTAGTTTAGCTCTCAAAATACTGTGAGGAGGCATGGAACTGCCTTTACTATACTCCTATGCTAACAAAGACCTTCCACATAAAGGGGCCCACGGACGTGTGCACAGGACTTCTATGGACGGTCATGAAGGCATCTCTGATCCTCTTAAACATGGCTATAAATTTAGAGAAAGCAGGTGCTTCATAGGTTTCACCAGATTCTGAAAAGGGACCTTGGACTGCCAAAAAATCAGCATTTTTTTGTGCTATACTACCTCCCCCCCCTCTCTCTGGCATGCTTGAAGGTCTCCACAGCAAAAGTTTTGCATTATTCCTCTTGACATATTGTCCTTTCTTCACAAATTTCAATTTCAATTTTTCTTGAACTGGTCAGAATTTCTCCTGACCAGCCTCTCATCATAGTCTCTGTGAAAGGGACTGAATGCCTTTGCAAACAGGTCCTTCTACCATCACTAAACCTGTACTGTGTGAACCCCCGTTATTTAGAGTAGCTCTCCCTGGCCGTACCACCACCCAGGGTTTTATGGTGGGTACACACTGAATTTGGAATCAACACAGAAAATGTATAAATGCAAACACCTTTCCCTTCCTAGGTTTTCCTTCTTCTGCATTAAGCTTCATACTTGGGATCTCAAGAATCAGGATAATAGGAAAGCCACAAACCATGTTGTTCTAAATGCATAGCTATTTAGAAGCAGGTAATGAACTGTGAAGATGCCCATGAAACTAGAAGCAAAGACAAATGCTTCGAAGGGGATTTGCCACTCATGCACAAAGAGCTCAGTCTCTATTGTCCTGGTGACTCCAACCAGGGAAGGGGAATGTGTCTCCCTGTTGACATAGGACTGTCCTCGAACAAAGAGAGTTGATGACATAAACATATCCTTTTCCCAGCACTTGAGTTGTATGTGATCTAACCTTTAACTCTTGCTTGTTGATGTAGGTGAGATGTCAAATATTTTCTACTGGGATGTTGGCAACTGTTTAAAGTGTTTTCATCACTCTTTCACTAAGGAAAAGCCAGGCTCAGGCTAACCGGGTCATTGTAATAGAGCGGCTCACCCACCCTCTGTCTTCTTTCTGCACCACTTCCTCCAGACCGAAACAGGAAAGCAGCCACAAAGAACAGGGATCAGCCTGGTAGTCACTGTAAATCTGCAATTACTTAAAGTGTCGCTTCCTGTTTTTTGAAAGAATAAACTTGTAGCTGGGAATAGAGACTGAAGTCTTGTGACCAGCAGTGAACAAATGACTTAGATTGTGATACAAACAATAAGGAATCCAGTGTCCAATACTGTAATCCCATTTTTTTCCTCTCCTTCATTTCTTTTGACCCAGAGTTAAAACCTCTTACTGCCTCTAGATCAAACCTCTGTCCTGAAGGGACTGAAAGGTCACCTCCCGCCCACCTCGTGCTTGGAGGAAACCCATTCCAACTTTTCCCAAGGGTCACCTGTCTACTCATTCAGGATAAAAATTTTAAGTAGACATATTTCTGTTTAATGTTTAAGCCTAAGGTATAAAGTTCTTGCTAGCTTTGCTTAGCAAGACAAAGGTCCTTCTACTACCAAAAGAAAAAAAGGGAGTAAAAAATCTTAGCAGCATAACTTCATACAATTTGTTACTCAGTGGACATTCTTAGACAATTCTGCTCAAAGAATTGACTCTCGTATATAACAGCACATATACAATATATACATGGAGAAAGCAACTTGAATAAATGAGACACCACTTGCTAGCATTTTCATATTTTCAGTTTGGAGCTTGTACTCATATCTTGGAAAGGAAATCTCTGTTTTATTAAAGAAAACTGATTATGCCAAATGGACAAAAATAACAGTGGGAGGTGATGGTGTGGAGACAGGGTGGAGGAAGGTCATTGCATGACTCAGAGAAGTTTGGCTTCTATAATTAATATGTTTAAACCATATTACTTCATATTTAAAATAGAATTATATGGTCAGAGGGGGAAAACTAACGCCTAGCCAAAGTAGGGTTTCTAAAACACACACACACACACACACACACACACACACACACCATCATACAGCTAAAGTAGGGTATGTATAAACTATATATATGCATGTATATCTCATGCATCCATATATCTATATATATATATATTTACATGGAAATATAGATATGTGAATAAATTTATATATATATTCAGATATATTCATATATAGAGAGATCTCTATATATCTGTATATGATCCCTCTATATATCTCTATATGTTTACACACATTTATATGTATTCACACAGAGCTAGAGTACCTTTCATGGTTTATTGGATGTAGACTTTTAAGCATCTATTCTACATTATGTGAAATTATCTTAACTGAACTGTCTACTGGGCAGCTCATTAAAATCTTTCCACAGGAAAGTTTAAAATGGCTGTAATCTTAATTCTTATTTTCCCAGTCATTAGAGCAATCATCTCCATTACTACATCTTGAGAGGAAAGGGTGGAAAATCAGACACTTTTGGAACCATGGAATGTTTCTCAGACATCATCTTGGTATTGCTCTATGCACCAAATCCCTTAGTGGATAATGGCTTCAAAAAGTTTGTGTATAAATCAGGCATGGTTTTAAGAATTACCACTTAAATTTATTCCCTGATGCAAAAAGTTAAGTGTGTAGAAAACAAACTTTAGGAAATTGATAAAGTATGGTGCATACCTGTAAAACATTAGCCCCAACTTCATATCTAAAGCATATTAAATTTGGGGGGTACTGGGGGTTGAACCCAGGGGCATTCTACTTCAACTATGCCCCCACTCCATATTTTATTTTGAAACAGGTCTCATTAATTTGCTGAGGCTGATCTCAAACCTGCAATCCTCCTGTCTCAGCCTCCCAAGTACTGGGAGTATAGGCTTGCACTACCACGCCTGACTAGACTTATTACATTTCTAAATTATAAGTTAGAAAATGTAAAAGTTTATGTAGTTCAACCTGACATGGCAATGACTATCCAGGGAGCTGTTTTGTGGGGTTCATATATTAATTCATAGGTAGACAAAGAAAGGCAAGAACGATGACAGGGGTAGATAAGTCTGCACGATACCAGAGCATCCCCCTTAAAATGGCATAATTTAGTAAAAAGACAGTATTACTTGACTGAATGAACAGTTTTTCAAAAATATAAAATTTGGTCAGATTTGTTTTTTGTAGAGATGAAGTGGAGAAAGATCAGATTTTATTCTATTTGTAGGAAAACATTCCATTAAAGTTATGTGGCTAAATGTGTGCTTGGTAGCATTTATGAGGCACTAGGTCAAGGTACAACTCTATGAAGAGTACAGAAGTTCTGTAATTAAAAAGAGAGAAAAAAATCCAAGAATCAGAGCATTGGTGAAAGCACCTCTTTGGAGAAAATCGACCTTGAGGAGATTGGGTGTCAAGAGCGGCAAGTGGAAGACGAGCGGGTCAGTCCCAAGGACTTTGAATCTGCTTCATATCACTACACCTCTGCTGCAGAGTCCCGGATGCTGGCACTCACTGTGAGCATTTCCTCTGATTCTCCGCTCCTCCCCTGCATTCAGGGAAGCCCCTGAACTATTTGTTTCTCTTCTACCGCTCACTCCCTTCTTCACCACGCTCTTCTTTTTCTCCTTGTCTCTATGCTATTGACAAAACCCATCATTCATTAACAACTTAACATGATATTTTATTACTGAAATCACCGCACATACAACCTTATCATGTATCAACTAACACACACATAGAAAAATTGCTCACTCTTGTGAGACAAATGAATAAAGAATTTAGGGGTTATTTATAATAGCATAGGTATAGATGAATGACCTGACCATTATCTTTACCCTGCATGTCACTTTGTGCGTTTTAAAGTAAATGATGTACAGGCCCAACTCCATAAGGGACATTTTGGGAGACAGAGGAGAAATCTGCAGGTGAGTCATTCCCTTTTTCAGTGTCCTGCATGGCTGTTCAGATCCTCCTCTTACCTCCTTGCCTCCATGTTCCCCTCAGTCCTGTGGCTGTCATTCTGTCACCAGGCAGCAATCCCTCGTTACCAGGTGGGAATCCCTTTCTTGGTTCTTGCTTCTTCCAAGAGAAGGACTCCAAATGGAAAGCACAAATAGGGGAATATGGGAGGTTTATTTAGGGAAGTGGGGGCCAGTATAAAAGAAGACCGTGATAAAAGAGTTATGCTCCTGAGAAAGAGTTCTGGAATGAGCTGCTTTTTGGACTGGGATGAAGAAGTTATGCTCCAGAGAGAGGGGCCGGGGTGGTCCATTTCCGAGACTGTAAAATGGGTGGGAGTCTTCCATATGGTGAACTTTATTCAGTCTGGAAACCTTCTACCTGATGCATATGCACTTGGGGACATCACTGTCTCTGCACACCACACCTTAGTCAGTTTGTGCTGCTTTCGTCCGCCTTGGTGGAAACTTTCCCATGAGGGTCTAAGTGAAACCCTCAGGGGGTCAGTTTTCTGCTATTACTGCAGTTTTCTAATCCCAGTTCTCTAACAGCAGCTAGTCAGGGAGTCCTACACCTCCATTTATGAGGGCCTGCTTAACTTTCCCTCAGGTGCATCAGGTTCTTTCTAGTCTTACCCACCTGCTCCTTTCTCTCTAGCTACCCAACAATTCAATCATCCCTCATCATCAGCATGCTCCTTCTTTCCATGCTAATATTTTTGCACTCTGTTAAATTTGCTTTGCACCATATTGATTTTTACGCCCTTATTGTTACAAAGTCTTGCTGATATTGAGCACAATACTTGGACCACTCAGGTGTGTGGGATGAAATGTCCCTAAGACAAAAGAATGCAATAGCTGTATTTGTGATGTCGTATGTCAACATGTCAGGGCAAATCAACTGAAATAAAGAGTCAATTTACTCTCTGAGTGAAGGAGTTCAACTGGTTGTTTTGGCCCATGAGCCCAAAACAAGTTGATTGACTAGCTTTTTCTTCCTTCTTCCCCCAACAACTTAGTTTGTTTACATGTTTTTGAAACCTAGGGTTTCTTTAGGACATCTTTTTCTAAAGACATCACTAAAAGGAAACAGGCAATCAAGAACATATTTGTTTTACAGAACAATAACAAAAACTTTTCATCTTCAGGAGGAAAAAAGGTCCAAGTGACACACATTTTGGGGACTTTTGGGGGGTTGTTGTTTTTGTGGTACTAGGGATTGAACCCAGGGGCAATCTACCTATGAACTACACCCCCAGCCTTTTTTATTTTTTGTTTCAAAACAGGATCTCAATAGGTCGCTGAGAGCCTCCCTAAATTGCTGAGGCTGGTCTTGAACTTATGATCCTCCTGTCTCAACTTCCCAAGTACTGGGATTACAGACATGCACCACAATACCTGGTGTGACACACATTTTAAAAAAGTAGAAATTAAAAAATAAGAAACACAATGTTAACTGTAAAACTTGCTAAAATATTTAATAATAATATGGAAGGTTGATAAAGATGTTATAAACAGATATTCTTATTGCAGCAAGTATACTTTAGAAAATCTGTTTCAGAAAATAATTAGCACTATGATGGCAAAATTTGGAGCATAAGTTGACAAATTATACAAAATTTTTGCCCATCTGACCCAACACTACCACTATTGTAAATGTAACCCATAACTGTAAATCTAAAGTGAACGCCACAATATATATAGTATATTATTCTTTGCAGTAGTATCTAAGTAGAAAAAGATTGAGAGCAACCTATATTATGATGATAGGTGTGTATGTATATTAAACCTATACAATTTAACATTATGTAGATGTTGAAAATGAGATTTTCAAGGAGTACTATATGACACAAAATGTTCTAATATTCAGGAATAAAATGCAGGATATCAAATTTTATATGTAGCAATTCCCAATATGTAAATACCTATGAATAAGTACACATGAATAAAATAAAAACATAGATAGAAGAAATTAGAATGAAACCTATCAAAATAGTGTCTATATTTGGGTAGTAGGGTTCCAGGTAATTTTGATATTATTTTTATACTTTTTCATGGTTTTCTAAATTTTCTCTAATCACAAATGTAGATTTTAAAAAAATCCAAATAACATTTTTTATCTACCTCTGCAATCTCTACCAACTTCATTAAATTCTGTCAATTTCCTTCTTTGCTAAATACTCAGTTTCAAGTTTTTCCTTTAGCTGCTGCTGCTGCCTTATAACCCCCTCCTGCTGCCTTTGCCTTGCTGTCCACCCTGCCAGGACCTCGCACACGGTAGACGCCTGCATGTCAGTACACTGTCGGCGCCTCGCTCAGTGTTGATGAGTGAGTGTCCGTGTTGATGATCACCATGTCTTAGGGAGGGAGTTTCAAAAACAGAGCCTGAGAAAGGGCTTCTGATGGATGCGATTTATGGAAGAATCAAGTTTTAGGAAAAATCTGAAAAGAAGTCAATCAAGCTGGGCCGTGAAGGAGGAAAAGTCATGGAAGGATATAGTCTCAGGTGAAGTGCAGCCTTGGCTCATGTCCTGAGGACTGGAGCACACATCACACCATGGAGGAGGTTCACCTTGAACATACGGGGTCAGGCTCTTATACTCCCAAATCAGCCAATCGGTGGCCACTTGGGTGGATGGGAGAAATGGTGACCCTGTAACCTCCCCAACGGGCAACTCTCATCAGCAAAGGGCAATCAGAAAGAACTCAAAACACCTGAGGGGCAGATGCACCCACCAGCTGACAAAGGAAGGCTGATGGAGCACCAACAATGTCTACTACCACTGGTGATGATGGAAAAGAGGAGAAGGAAGTAGAAGAGGAAGAGAGAATTTCAAATAACTCTAGCCTGGCATGGTGGCACAAGCTTGTAATCCCAGTACTCAGGAGGCTGAGACCGGAGGATCCAGGTTCACAGCCAGCCTCAGCTACTTAGTGAGGCCCTCCACAACTTAGTGAGACCCTGTTTCAAAATAAAGAATAAAAAATAGGCCGAGCGTGGTGGCGCACGCTTGTAATCCCTGTACTTTGGGAGGCGGAGACCGGAGGATCCCGGTTCGTGGCCAGCCTCAGCTCTCTCTCTCTCTCTCCCTGTCTCTCTCTCTCTCTCTACTTAGTGAGGCCCTCCTCAACCTCGTGAGACCCGGTTTCAAAATAAAGTATAAAAACTAGGGCCGGAGGTGTAGCATGGAGGTAGAATGCCCCTGGGTTCAATCCCTGGTACTGCAAAAAAAAAAAAAAAATAGGACTGGGAGTGTAGCTCATAGGTAGAATGCCCCTGGGTTCCTGCCCCAATACCGCAAAATAAATAAATAAATAATAAATAAATCCAGGCACTTTTTTAAAAGGCACACATTAGCCAGGTGTGGTGATACATGCCTGTAATTTGAGTACTTGGGAGGCTGAGACAGGAGGATCACAGGTTCAAGACCAGCCTCAGCAACCTAGTGAGACTCTCAGCAACCTAGTGAAACCCTGTTTCAAAACAATAGAATAAAATAGCTGGAGGTATAACTCGGAGGTAGAATGCCTCTGGGTTCAATCCCCAGTACCACAAAAAAATAAAAAGCACACACTATAAGCAATGTGCTTGTCCCAACTTGGAAATACTGATTCAGGCTAATGCAGCTGTAACGTTCTGGTATAGTCGGATACCGCAAGTAGATTGGAATCAGATGAAGGCATTTAAAGTTTTCAAAAAGATGTTTAACATAGGAGCTTAGATTCCCGTTCGATGAACCCTCTGTTTGCTCTGAACTCCCAAAAGAGTTTGAACAGCAGGTATACTTAACTCACTCTAACACTAATACTTTTTCCATACAATTGTGAGCCTTAAAAAGCAGCTGCTAGGTCTCCCTGGAGGTGGTTTAATTTTGGAATCAGATAAAAGGATTCCTTGGTCCAGGTACAAATTACTGAGACACTCAGGGAAAAGAGGACCTGTGAACTATGCCATAAAAACCTCTACCCTTCCTAGCTTTGATTTCTTGGTGTTGCCAACAAATATGATATACTCCCCCAAATGTTCCTCTTCTTTCAGTCATGCTCTGTGGGCGGAGCGTTAAGGGATCATAGAAGCAGCCACCTGACAGCAGAGCAATTTAGGACTTGGCCGGGTAATTTTAGTTCTTCTCAAGGCCTAAGTCTGCAGGTTTAAAATCTGCTGTCACCCAAGCAAAGTCAATGGGTGACTTCTTGAATATTAAACAGGTCAGAAAACTCTACGTTTCAACACATTCTAACCGTATGGTATAGATCCCCCAAAATGTGTGTTTTTCTGTCTAATGTCCCCACAATTCAAAAAGTCTAAGCCCTAAAGTAGAAAGTTAAAACATTCAGAGGTATTACAGAGGAAGAAAAAAGAAATTAGAAGTGCTAGAAAAAAGAACTGGAAAAGAAGAGACATGTGAAAAACATCTTTCTCTTTAGTAAGCAATTTGTTTCCTAACTTTTTTTGTGGCTCCAGTGATAGTCTTCAGGAAACTTGGTGATGTCATTTCCTCTCAGTCGGCCAGTTACATAAAGGCTGGAAAAGAGCCAAGGAAAACAGCCCTCAAACAGATGGCCATGTGTGTAAATGCCAGAAAGTGAGAACAGCCATTTGCAGTTATTTTTTTTTTTACCCCACACATGGTATAATGTTTATTTTACAGCCTTTCTTATGGACTTATGTGGATCATTCTTGTCATTTTTCTAGGGGAAAAAAAAAATCCCAAAGGAAGCAGTCATAAAGTACAAAAGACAACTTGTGAAATAACAAAAAATAAGGTATCACGCAGAAATGAGCATCCTTGGGAGAATCTAACCATCAAAGAGTGGTCCACACAGTGCTATTCACGTGATCAAACATGCTAGGAAAGGCGTAGCTATAACTGTCAGAAATTTTCAAGCAAGAGAGAGTTTACAACTAGGCAAATGAATCAACCTTCCGGTCCTATAGAAGTTAGGAATGGAATGGCCACATGCCTTTACTCACTCCCCCAACCTCAAATGGCACACTTTGTAGATCTGCTTTTGTTTCTTCAAAGCAGGTTTAAATGTCGCTCCAGAGTTCCTTAGCGGCACTGACCTACATATTCCCCTGTTCCAAGAACATATTGATGCAATCAAGAGAAGTTTACACTTTTGTAACTGTGAAGAATTTCAGTTATGCATAATAAAACACAGCAAGGAGTTTGAGGCTTTTCAGCTTCAAAAACTAAGTTCTGCTCTTGTCTGCAATGACTGGTAATAGCATTTCCTTTCTTTGCTCTAATGAAAATGATGTTCTTTTCATAAATAGTACAGTAAATGTTATGTAGGTTCAAAGAAAAGTAAATTAATTAATCCTTTATAAACTCCATCAATTAGCTTCCTTTGATATTTCAATATTTCTATTCAAGGATATGTGAATTTCTAAAACTCTATCTTAAGTATAGGTGGCATGGGTATCAGCAGAGAGAGAGTAAGTGAGGGTAAGATAATTGTAGTCCTTCTGATTATTTTTTTTGTGAAAATGTTACTATTTTTCATAGTGTTGAAATAATTTAATTTCTCTTTCATCCATTAAGTTTTCAAAGCTACACACTGTAATCTCCATTTACATATATGGTGTAAAATATCACTAATTTATTTGTTTACAAACAATGATTAATTAATAATAATGGGCCAAGGGCCGTGCTAGAAATGGCTATGGGATGATTTACTAAAACAGTCACATATTTTATACACATTTAAATATTACTTTTGGGTTTTTTTCAACCATTCTACCTAATTGTGTGCTATTCTAACCCTTGGATCCCAGGAAAATATTTGGAATTGTGCTATTTCCCTTGAGACTTCTATACTGCTTGGGTCAGGGAAGGACAGTTTTACAGACCCTGTTACCTTTAGGTAGGATTGTGTCCTCAAAAGATTTTTGTGCTTATTTTGGATCCTGCTGCCTGAACTCCACCAAGCAGGGTAATAAGTTCCATATGCCCATTTTTTTGAAGAACACATTTTCAAAGCAGCAAATGTTTTGACGGATTGGCTCGTGGAGAGCCCAAATACTGTTATACACATCGTTTAGCATTTCACAAGGCCCCTACTGTTAAATTCTGGGAACGGAGCCAGGGTAACCTACCTACGGGTGCTCTAAGTAATGTTAAAATATTGAGAATTCTTAACCCTCATGCTTCACTAAGACATATTTGAAATGTGAGGATTTCTTTGGTGCCATGGAACTGTGTAAATGTGTGTGTGAGTGTGTGTGTGCATGCGCACAGTTAAGTAAAAGAAAGAAACAAGCCCTTAGAGTCAATAAATTAACAATAACAAACAAAAAAAAACCCTCAAAGGTAAGGCTTTCTAAATCTTTGAGCTTTTAAATTTTTCATCTAAAGTTTAATTCTTTTTTTTTTCGATGGTGCTGGAGATTGAACCCAGGGGCATTCTACCTCCGAGCTATACCACCAGCTCTTGTTTTGAAACAGGGGTCTCACTAAGTTGATGAGAATCTCCGTACATTGCTGAGGCTGGCCTCAAAATTACAATCCTCCTGTCTCAGCCTCACAAGTACTGGGATCACTAGCCGTGATTGTTGAATTCTGATCATAAAAATATACTGGAAAAGCAATGGAAACTGACAGATAAAACAGGGCTTAACAATAGGCTTTAATCCTGCCATCTCCAGGGAAAGAATTTCATAAAGTCTCCTTACTTGCCTAATATTGCCATCCTGTATAACTTATATGAATAAGCATTCTCTAGCAAAGAGCTTCCAAAATTTGAAGCATGAACCTAGAATACCTCTTCCTTCCGCACTCCCACCCCAGGATCCTGATTCAGTAGATTTAAGGTTGGGCCTTGGAATTTTTGTTCTTAAGAATTATCTCAAGGGTTTCTCAGGACCTAACATGAAAATCAGGCACTCTTAGGAAACAGCTGAAAACTAATACTATATTTGTATGCAACCACCAAATCTACTATTCCTATTTTTCTTTTAACTCATTGGCTCTGATTTATTTTCATGCAGTCAATCCTTTTATTAAAATTTTCTTTATATTTCTGCATCTGATATTTCTTATTCGTCAAATATCTATCTAAGGAAAATATTATGTATAGTAATCTGAGTGTTCAAAAGTGAAGTATGTTTAAATTATTATTCATGGTGAGAAAAGATTCACCATGATGACATATTTCCTTACAGATGTACTTCAATAGGAAAAATGTGCAAAGACCTTGAAGATAAAATGTTAAGAATTTTTGCTTACTTAAGACTAACAGAATTCGATGGTCTCTGATAATATCAAAATGGCAACAGACACTTTTACTTGATTTATTAAGTATGGGATGCATAAGGAAGCAGTATAGCGAGGAGTGCAGTCAGATGCCTATATTGAAATCACATTAGACTCTTCAGAACTTTGAGATTTGGAGCGTGTAATTGTCTCTGAACTTCAGAAGCCTCTTTTTCCTCATCCGTTAAAAGAAAGATTCACTTTCTAGAGCTGATTTAAGATAGAGGTATGTATCTATCCAAAGTCTTATATGTACTAATTGATCATAAAATTATTCAGTTTATTGTTATTATTAATGTGATTAGTACTGGGTGGTACTGAGGATTGAGCCCAGGGGCATTCTGTCTCTGAGCTACACCCCCAGTCCTTTTTTATTATTTGTTTTGAAACAGGGTCTTGTTAAATTACTAAGGCTGTCGTCAAACCTGAGATCCTACCCAATACTGGGATAACAGTCGTGCACCACCACACCTGGCTTGATATGATTATTATTGTTGAAATATTAGCCAATAATATACTATTGGCCAGGCATATACAAGATGGTACAAGTTCCTTGATCTATGGATAACCTAGTGGGGTGGGCAAAAAGTAAATAAGTACTGAGCATAAATAAAAAATATGTTCAAATATAACTAAATGCTGGAGAAAAAGTAAGATGGGATAAAGTGCTGGGTTAATGAGAAGAGGTGGGCGACATTATCAGAGATGGCCAGAGAGAGCCTCTTCACAGAGTTGACATGACACTCTCCTGAGACGGAAGGATGAACAGGGAGCTGTGGTTCAAGGTCCAGGGAAAGCTTTTGGGGCAGAGGTGGACATGGGATGTTGTGTCCAAGAAATTGATGGAAGGCCTGTGTGTATGAATGGTGAAGTGGGTTGAGATGAAACAGGAAGCAGGCAAGGTTCCTATGCACACTTCCCTATTTAATTGTTTCTTTTCTGAATTTGAGACCGACATATTTGTATTTTAAAAGATTACAGTCGGGCGTGGTGGTGCATGCTTATAATCCCAGTACTTTGGGAGGCGGAGACTGGAGGATCCAGGTTCGCGGCCAGCCTCAGCTCTCTTTATCTCTCTCTCTCCCTATCTCTCTCTCTCTCTCTCTCTCTCTCTCTCTCTCTCTCTACTTAGTGAGGCCCTCCGCAACTTTGTGAGACCCAGTTTCAAAATAAAGTATAAAAAATAGGGCCGAGGGTGTAGTTCGGAGGTAGAACCCCTCTGGGTTCAATCCCCGGTACCGCAAAAAAAAAAAAAAAGATTACAAAGTCATTATTCCCACTTGAAGGGGGCAGGGAGAGTACTTTTAAGTTGTGTTTTCTTTGGTTTGGTCTAGTTTCTTAAGGCCTGTGTCCAGGGGGATAATTCTTTGTGGTTGGAATCTATTCTGATTGGTAGGAGCCCGTGTCCTACACTTTGGTTTATATTTTGAAAATCATAGTTTGTATCTGGTATTTTAGTTATGACTAGAAACTTCCTTCTTTTTCTTTTCTGGCACTAAGGATTGAACCCAGGGGCATTCTACCATTGAGTTACACCCCTGTCTAGTCCTCTTTATTTTTTTATTTTGAAATAGGGTCTCACTAAGTTACCAAGCACTGACCTTGAACTTGCAATCTTCCTGCCTCAGCCTCCTGAGTCGCTGGGATTATATCTGTATGCCACCATACCCAGCTTCATACTATTCCTGACTGAAGTAAGGGTTACAAACTGTCCCAGGTCACTCGAGACTGAGCATGTTCAGGACATGGAGCATTTAGTGTGAAAACCAGACAAGTCCCAGGCAGGCCAGGACGCTTTGGTCACCCTAACTCTCAGGTTCATGCATGGATCCCAGTTTTCAGGGGTCCGTATTTTCTCCTTTCATGGAGCACCTCTTTTGCTGGCTTCCAACCTGGCCTCTGGTGAGTGGAGCTTGTTAATGTATCTTCAGAGACAGTACCACCGACACTGTCAGTGTAGACAGGGAACACCACTGAGGAAAGATGCGGCCTAAGCTCCCAAATCCCTGGGGGTTATGCCCATGTCTGGGGTCTGGAAACTTGGCACTGGACCTAACCATGACAGGAAGGATTCTCTTCCCTTTCCTCAAGCTCCCACACTCCATTACAACCCCAAATCAACATATTATAATTGCAAATAAGAACATTCCCATGCACCGTCTAGTGGGTTCATTCATTCAGTTCTTAAATCTGTTTTTCTAAAGTTTCAGTAAAATCTAGACATGTGTAAAGCCCTCATTATTTTAATATTAATGATTTCCATAAGGGAGAATATAATCCATGTGTTTATAATTCATTCAAGCATCGCCTTGTTATTGCACTGTAGAAAACACTAAATTTCAAACCATTGCTACAGATTTGGTCTCATGAAGGAAAAATGGTAGATTTATTTATTTATAATATATATTATATTTATATTTTTTATTTATAATATATATTAGATTCCAAAAAAGGAAGCTCATTTTTAGCAAACAGAGTATATAGGTTCTACAAGTGAGTCCTAGAATGTTTCTTTGTCCCAAGGGAAACTTTTTTCCTGTTTTACATAATCATATTTATTCACAGAAAACACCAATTTTTTGGTGTATGGAACAAAATGATTTTCCTGTTTGGTTTTAATTTACTTTCTGGGTAATAAAAAGGTCTTAACATTATCATCAATTGTTAATATCATTCGAGAGACTACTAAACTCCTCAATGGCTCAAACTAAATCTCCCAGTAAATCTTATTTCTCCTCTATAATTTTGAACCAATTGCTTTGACCCTTATTTGACAATACTACTACCTGAGATTTTATCACTATTTATTTTAGTCTTCTATCTTGTCTCTCAACCACACTAAGAAATTTTAATGCCAGCACTGTCATTCATTCATTTGCTATTCTTTATTGAGCACTAATGATATCTTAGGTCTTGCATAGAGTAGAATTGAAATGCCACTCGTACCTTAGGTAGCTACTAATCCAGTCTTTGGAATAAAATTTGAAAAAAATAAGCATACTATAGTGTAGAACGTTTTAACAGTCCTTACAGATGTCCATAAAAGTAACTTAGAAATTCAATAGCCTGAGCAATTTCTTCTGACTGGCAGGATCAGGGAAGAATATTAGGGAAAAGGATCACAGTTTGAATTGATGTCCTTCAGAGATTTATAGGGAGGGAAACCACACACAAAAAGCATCCTAGAATAGGAACGAATGGGGCATGTGAACAGAATAAAACATGTCTTATTGGGCTGGAGTATATGAAGAAGAGCTAGGAGAGATGAAATTTTTCAAGGAATGTGGAACCTGGTCATGTAGTTTGGAGTGCAATTCAACAAAGCACAGGAAATCATTGAAGGTTCTGAACAAGAAGTTGCCATTGTCTGGCAAAAGGGTGTTCACTCAGCAGGAAGGACTGGAGTGGGATGGCAAGCCAGCTGTGCAGAATTTATTTGGGGACCATTAAAATAGAGTGGGGAGATGTAATAAAACCTACATTAGAATCTCCATCTCCCATCCTGAGCCACAGGCTTCTCTCTTTTTTTTTTCAGATACTTTTACCATTTGACACATTCACCTTGTCTCTCAGCAACCTAGAAAGAATCATCTTTGATTTTTTGTTTTCTTTCGCCAAAATGTTTTAAAATAATAGCGAACAAAGTATGCAGAAGGGAAGGTTTAACAGAATACATGAGATCAACTATTGTTTTCAAAAATAATAACTTTCATTTGTTAAGGTCATAGTGTGTCACATTCGGTGGTCTGGGTGTTCTCCAAATAGTCTCATGAGGGAGGAAAGCATTATTTCTATTTTACAGAAGGGAAATGGTGGCTTAGAGAGGCTGATTTCAGACATCATCTAAGCATATTGGAGAAATGTTGCTTTCCACAAGAGAATCCAGAACTCTTTCATTTGGAAAGAGTTTATAACCTTTCTTTATTTTTAGTTTTAGTTTTTATTCATAACAAAAGCATAACCTTCCAGACTCTGTTAATCAGGAGGGAACCTCAGCCAGAGTGACTGGGAGGGAACAGCGAGGAGCCAGGCAGGTTGACAGTCCTAGGACATAAGGTTCCAGGAGGCACTGGGTAGAAAAATTAGAATGGTGATGACATCGCTTATTTCTTGTGTGTGTGTGTGTGTGTGTGTGTGTGTGTGTGTGTGGTATTGGGGCTTAAACCCAGCGGCACTCTACCACTGAGCTACACCCCCAGTCCTTTTTATTTTTCATTTCAAGACAGAGTCTCACTAAGTTGCCCATGTTGGCCTTAAACTTGTGTGATCTTCTTGTCTCAGCCTCCCACGTATAGGGATTACAAGTGTGCACCACTGTGCCAGCTTGTTCATTTTTAATTTGAATGCAAATGCAATTGTAGATGTTGTAGGAACATAAAGGAAATTGAATCTAAGATTCTTTTAGCAAATATCCTTAATTGGATAAATTCATTGGACTAAGTGGAAAAACCAAGATAAAATGCAATATTCCCAAAATAAACAAATAATCTTTGAGCTTCTGCTATCACCTGGTTTTGCCATCAAGTACCCATTAGAATGGCCACCACTTGAGCCTAGAAGCCAGCAGGTCTAAAGACTGCATGTAAAATTCAGGAAACATATTATCATCTTGAATTGATGATGGCCATGGAGTGTCTGGTGAAAACAGATTACTTTGAATAATGAAATCACTCCTTATTTTTTATAGGAAAGGCTGGGGTATTTAATAGAAACCAGACAGGAAATGGTTATGTGAGCCCATTAAACCAACATGTCACCTGGGCCAGAATTCTCATGGAAATAATTGTGGATTCTTCTTCTTGGAAATTCTAAATATTTCTGTTTCATCCTCAAAATTAGAGGAAGGCTGAAGCAAAACTCAATGACCAGACAGTGAGGTGAAAGAGCGTGTTTTCTCTTTTTCTTCTGGCTAGACACTTCTCCTGGGGTCTTTCTCCTTCTGTGGTGTCTAACTCACACTCACTGTACTCTGGTTGTATGCCTGAAAATGACACTTCCAGAAATGACATTTCCAAAAGTCCTTGTTTTTAGAGAAGGACTAATTACATAATGTGGTGCAAGAGACTGACATGTTCATCATGGTTTTCCACTTCACGAACCTGGAAGCTAGACATCAAGTTTTTATGGGGTGGAAATTTTTGACTGTAGAGAAAATTCAGACTAAAAATTTATTCAGTATCCATCCATCCATCTCTTCCACAAGTGTGTGTGTGTGTGTGTGTGTGTGTGTGTGTGTGTGTGTGTGTATTACTGAAGATTTAACCCAGGTGCATTCTACTTCTGAGCCACAACCCTAGCTCTATTTTATTTTTTTTAATTTTGCAATAGGGTCTCATTAAGTTGCTAAGTCTGGCCTCGAACCTGTGATCCTCCTGTCTCAACCTCCCAAGAACTGGAGGCATGCACCACTACGCCCAGTTCACAAATATTTATTATCACCATGGCACTCCACAAGGTGCTATGGGGAAAATTTTAAAAGTAATTACATGCAATTATGAAGTATACATATGTGACACACTTAAATGGATGTGTACAGACTTTTGGAGATCAATAGAGAAATGACCTAAACCATGAGAACATGATTCCAGCTTGGGTTTAGCTAAATTTTTGTTAATAAAATTAGGATGCTAACACTCATGACATATGCTCATGGCATTTCATCAGTGTGTCATGACCATAATATTTCCAGGTGATGGATATGGAATAAATTGTCTATTTTGTTCCTAAAATGTTGTGTCTCAGGCATTATTATTTATATGTTTTTGCATGTAAAAATATATGTGTAGCTGATTATATTATTATAATAACATATTGCGTATGGTGTATAAAATCACATTGAATTTATATGCTTAAATTCATGATCAGTAGGCAGAAAAAAAGAAAGAAGGAAAGGAGGAAGAGGGAGGGAGGGAAGGTGGTCTGAAAAGAAAGATATATACTTTTCCAGATTTCCCAGTTTCTTCTTCCTCTATTAAGTACATGTATTTTCCCACAAATTAAGGTACAAATGTCACTTACTTTCTTTTAAAAATCTATTTTTAGCCCAGTGCTATGGTACACACCTCTAATCTCAGCTACTGGGGAGACTGAGATAGGGTGGTCACAAATTTGAGGATGGCCTGGGCAACTTAGCAAGACCATGTCTCAGAATTTAAAGGCAGGGGGAGTTTGGGGATATAGCTCAGAGGTAAAGTGTCCCTGGGTTTAATCACCAGGGCAAGAAACAAAAATACCTATTTGCAGTGCCCAACTTAGCAAGATTGATGAGAAGTTAAGTTTCAGTTGTTCTTGGCATTGGAAGGTCATAGATATCCAAAAAAAAAGGACTTCCCAGCACTATCCATCCTTCTACATCGTCAACTGCCAGTGCTTTGATGCTGGTTGGGCCTGGTCCTCTCCTATCACTGTCACTGACCAGAGGTTACCAGGCACTGTGGGAGGTGTGGAATCCATTGAAGTCCCAGGACCCCTGCTGGGCATGCAGGGGGCTTAGTCCAGATCCTGCTACCTGAGGGCCTGTCACATTGGGAGATCTGAAACCCTCACTTTTCCTAACCACCACCAACCAACCAGTCTCCTGAGGGAAGATCTCCCCTTAAGCCCTCCAGAACCCTCTCCATTTTAAACAAGGCCATTTTAACACTGCTACAGGTTAAAACTTGAAAAAAATAAGGCAATTAACACTTTTTCCTGAGTTTAGAGAATTCCAGACTTGAGAACACAAAGACTTGTCTCTTCTCTTGGAAGGAAGATGGATAATCTCTTATTTGTTTCTGTCAGAGATAATTATTTTGTATTTACTATATAGATACTTTATAGATAGGTAGATACTATCTCTAACTACCTATCTATATCTCTGGTCTATAATCTACATGTATTTCAATCTATCTCTATCTCTTTTATCTATCTTTTTTTGTGTGTGTGCGGTACCGGGGATTGAACACAGGGGCGTTCTACCTCTATGCTACACCCCCGGCCCTATTTTTTTATACTTTATTTTGAAACCAGGTCTCACGAAGTTGTGGAGGGCCTCACTATGGAGAGAGAGAGAGAGAGAGAGAGAGAGAGAGAGAGAGAGAGAGACAGGGAGAAAGCTGAGGCTGGCCGAGAACCCGGATGCTCCGGTCTCCGCCTCCCAAAGTACTGGGATTACAAGCGTGCACCACCACGCCCGGCTTTCTTATCTATCTTTATCTGTTTCTCTATGGATACCACAGATAAAGTTTAAGAAATCATTTGCATATTGAGTTGTCAGTAAATTGTTCTTGTCTCCTATTAGACACCACTCTCTTAGAAATATTACAAAATTAAAGAAGTGTGGGGATGAAAAGAACTTCAGAGTTGACATATTTGGTATTTCCTAAAATTTAAATATCTAGCACCATAGCCAGGCGAGGTGGCACACACCTGTAATCCCAATACTTGTGAGGCAGAGACAGGAGGATCATAGGTTGGAGGCCAGTCTCAGCAACTTAACAAGGCCCTCAGCAACTTAATGAGACTCTGTTTCAAAATAAATAATAAAGCTGGCTATGGTGGCTCACTCCTGTAATCCCAGTATTTGGGAGGCTGAGACAGGAGGATTGCAGGTTCGAGGACAGCCTCAGCAAATACTGAGACTCTCATCAACCTAGCAAGACCTTGTTGCAAAAACAAAAATAAAATAGAGCTGGGGATGTAGCTTGGAGGTAGAATGCCCTTGGGTTCAATTCCCAGTACCACAAAAATAAATAAATAAATAAATACATAAATAAATAAATAAGGCTGGGGGAATAGCTCAGAAATCAAATGCCCCTAAGTTCCATCTCCAGTTCCACAAAAAAAATTCTAGTACCATATTCAAAAATTTTTAATTAACTTATTTATTTTACTAACATATATTATTTTAAAAGTAAGTCAGCATAAATGAAAGAATATTTACAAAAATTTGCATGAAAATAAATAAAATTGTAAAAAAATGTTCCATCTAATACCTGTAAGATACAAAGATTCCGAGTTTGACATGTCTCCTTGTCCCATCCCTTTGTGATCACAAGGAGAATTTAAAAGGAAATAACCTTCTCCCTGTAACTCAATCTCATTTAATTCTGGGTCTATGTGTCACTAAAATATGGTGTCTCATATTGTGAGAAACACTGATGTAGCCTATTCCTTTTACTTTGTTAATGTAGAATTGAGCCCTGGAGAAAAAGTTTATAGACCTTTCTCTTGATAGAGCTGAGACTTGTCTTTGAATCTCTTGACCTTGAGGTCCATACATTTACCCACAACAACCCTACCCCATAACCACCCATTATCCGTACCCTGATGCTCCCAGTGGATTGCAAGCTCACTGAGGTCAGGAGCTATGGTAATGTTCTTTTCCTACTCTCCCGCACATGGTGTCTTTCACTCAATAGATGATGTTCGGTTTAGAGGTAAACTTTGATTCGATGTGACATGCCAATGGTACCTCACCAGGAAATGTTTATGAGGAAGTTGAAATTGCCCCAGTTGCCTCGAATGAGGATAAATGGCCATCCTTGCCAGGTATTGTGCAAGAGGCTTGGGTGAAGGAGACACAGCCTCTGCCACCAGGAAGTCCCAGTGATGGCAGGGAAGGTGGGAGATCGGCAGGGGGAAGACTTCTACAAACAACTCGTGAAGGCAAAAAATGCAATATTTATACTTTTTACATAAAACTTAAGGAACACAGAGGAAATAACCATTATGAGAGCAAACACAGATGAAGAATTAAAGAGGAATTTGGGGGAAAGTGGAAGAGTAGGAAGATGAATTGGAGAAAGAAAACATTTGCCCAGATTAGAACTGGTGAGAAAGGGTCCCCATGTAGCTGATGGGGCCAGGGGCAGCTCTCTTCAATGTAAAACAATAAAGAAACAAACTCAGCTGTAGAGTTTGGATTAAGAGTCAAATATAAATACCCTGAGCTCCCAGAACAAGGTAAATCAGTAGGAGTGGCTTTCAAAATCTATGTCTATATTATGTGGCTGGATTGACCATATTGCTTCACAGTTTCCATGTCGGGCCTGCCTAGCATGGTTGCGCTGAGATCATGTTAGTGTCTTAAGGATTTGCTAAGGAGATTTTCCATGTGGGAAGCCTGTAGCAGTGCACCATCTAAGCCTCCGGCAATGGAAGAAAAGTCAGGAAGCAACCCACCAGGGAAGTTAAGGTGGATCTAGCCACACAGCCAGACCCGACACAGAATGTCCTTTTGTTCCATATAGGAACTTCTCTCTTCTCTTTGTTAATTTGCCTGAAGGCCAATTTATTTTCATGAACTTAGAATTCTGAGAAAACGTCTTCCTACAAAATTTCCCTTCATTGCCATTTTACTGTAAACAGGAGAGGACTCAGGGCAGCTGCTTTGGCAGAATCTATTACTGCTGTGTTTTTATGAAAATCTAGAAGCTTCTCAACCTCCCTTACTTGAGCCCCTCTTGCAGCTTCCCACCCTCACACTCCTGCCACCTATCCCACCCCCGCTCCTTCTCTGCACTCGCCTTATTTTTCTTGGAGATGTTCTTTCACATGTCAACCAACCACAGGAATTGGTGCTGATGTGTTAGAGCCATACAGGGCCCCTGGAGAGGATTCACAGTTATGTCAGAAGGAGGAGATGTCCAAGTTCACTCCAAGAGAACTAATTAGCTTCTAATAACAAGCCATCTCCAGAGATTGCAACAATCTTGGTGTTAGAACCAGAGTCATGGGCCAAACTCCCCTAATGCTCATTCCATTCCCAGATAGGAGAAATCAATCTTTTCACACTCCTCTTGTGAACTTTAAAATTTCAGCAAATTTAGTCATCTAGTTGGATTCTTCATCCTTTGAATATTCCTGCTGAGTGTGGAGGACTGATGACCTCTGCATCGGAGACCATCTCTCATCATGTATATCCCCAAATTTAGCATAGTAGTTGGGGCAGAGCTAATACTCAAAACAGAAATTTCATGAATGAGGGATTCATGAGGGCTTCCTCAGAAATATTCCAGCAGGTTAAACGTGAAGGTGAAGTAGGCATTTCTCATATATATACAATTGGTAGCTCTCCGATAATTCATTGTAGACATATTTCCTATAGATTTCTCATGATTGGAAAAACTTGTAGCTTACCTGTAACTTCTTGGTGATATTTTATGAATTGTAAAGCACAAAAGTATGGATTGAACCTTTATGACTTAAGTGTAACTAGTAGTACTAAGTTAAGTATACTAATAGTTCATATGTCTGTGGAAGCACGACTGTTGCTCAGCTAGGTCAGCTCTGAGACCTCTCGAGACGTGGCCTAGGCAGATGTGTCTAGAGAAGTGGTTTATGAATAACAAGAGGTGGCACCAAGAAATAGACAAAGTGGAGAGTGCTAGCCCGTGTACAGGACAGATCTCAAAAAGGGAAGAGGTAATAGGTCAAAGCACAGATGTGAAATTTCCAGACACACCCAATCTGTGCCTGGGCCCTGGGGGAGTTGGTCTGGTCTATAGGGTGTGCAGCAGGGTTCCAGGCTGGGGTACTTTTTGAGTCAAGTGAGCAGCAAGCAGTGGTCTAAGAGAGTGCTCTTAGTGATCTATCTGGTTTAACTCAACCTGTCAACAACCAAATTCTAGGTACAAGAAAAGTAGTTTTGTAAAAAGCCAAGAACACTATTATAGCTTGAATTGTGTCCTTCTCTCCCTTCCTCAAAAATTCATGTATTAAAATTCTAACCCCCAGAACACCAGACTGTGGCCTTATTTTGGAAATAAGGTTGTAGGTGAAATTAGTTAAGATGAATTCTTATAGTAGAGTAGGACTGGCCCCTAATCCAATATGACATATGTCCTTATGAAAAGGAGAAATTTGGCTGGGTGTGATGGTGCACACCTGTAATCCCAATACTTGGGAGGCTGAGACAGGAGGATTGCAGGTCCAAAGCCAGCCTCAGTAATTTAGTGAGACTCTCAGCAACTTAGTGAGGCCCTGGGGATGTGGCTTGGAGGTAGAATGCCCCTGGGTTCAATCCCCAGTACCACAAAAAAGAGGGTGGGGGAGAATTTGGACACAGATATGCACACAAGAAGAACACTATGTAAAGAGAAAGGCAGAGACTGAGGTAATATAGCAGAAGCCAAGGAACATCAAAGGTCACCAGCAAACCGCCAGAAGCAGAAGAAAGACCTAGAACAGATTTTTCCCTCACAGCCCTCAGTAGGAATTGGCGCTACTAACACCCGAACCCCAGACTTCTGCCTCCAGGATGATGAGACTAGATTTCTGTTGTTTAAACCGCTGGGTTTTCAGTACATTGTTAATACAGCTCTAAGAAAATAATAAAAACTCCCAATTAAGTTGGCTGGCAAAGATCCGGGAAATTGGAGCAAAAGTCAAAACGCCAAAGAGCAGTCCCAGGGCCAAGGCGGATGTGACAGAAGTGAGGAAGGGACCTCTACAATTTGGCCAAGTCACCTCAGTCCCTCCTCACACATCCCAGACACCAGAAATAGAGCAATGGGCACATGCACTACCCAAACCTTCTAGTATACTGAATGCTTTGGCCAGACTAGTCCAAGGCCTATGTGAGCTGGGATCATAGGTTGAAATCCTATTTGCCTGTGAGCAAAGATAGCAAGCAGCAGATGGTATCTTACGAAGCGGCTGAATCAGAGGTCACACGCTGCCAGCCGACTCCGAGCGTGCATTTCTTTTCCTGATACCTTCTTGCAAACCCTACCCACTCCAGAGTTTTGCAGATGATACCCAACATTCCTTTGGTTCTTAGATGAGCTTTGTTTTTAGGATTTTATTTTTTAGTATGTCAGTAGCCTAGACTCACTAAATACCCGTCTTTCAAATCCCACTCCCAATTTTTGTTTATAACACTTGAGACCCCTTAGCTTCCTTCCTTCCTTCCTTCCTTCCTTCCTTCCTTCCTTTCTCTCTCTCTCTCTCTTTCTCTCTTTCTTTCTTGGGACTGGGGATTGAACCCAGGGTTAATCTAACTCTGAACTACACCCTCAATCCTTTTTTATTTTGAAACAGGGTCTTTCTAAGTTGCTAAGGGTCTTACTAAGTAGCTGAGGCTGGCCTCAAACCTGCGGTCCTCCTTTCTCCGCCTCTTAAGTACTGGGATTACAGGCATGCGCCACCCCACCTGGCTCTCCTTAGGTTCTTAAATAGGATTTGCCTCTTGGATTTAGATCTGTGTATACCTGCCCCTTGCCTAGACTACTCAATTTACCATTTGGCTCCTTATAGGGCTCTACCTTCCCATTTTTGGGTTAATGTATCCTTCTCTTTGACTTCCTATAATGGTCTAGCCACACCCCAGACACTATTTCTGCTAAATTCTGTCTCATGGGATAGGACACCTCCCAAACAGGCAGCCAAGAGACAGATTGGGAAATCATATGAGCCAGAACAGCTGCGGGGGGAGAGCTCTACAATCCAACACGATGCAAGTTCAGAAAAGTATTAGCTGCCTAAAAGCACAGAATCGGGACTGGGGGTGAAGCTCAGTGGGGGAGCACTTGTCTAGCATGTGCAAGGCCTGGAGTTCAATCACCAGCACTGCCAAAAAACAAATAAAAAAAGGAAATAAAGTTGTATACATTTCAGTGTGGATAGTGAGGCCTAACTAGCCCAGCTCAACGTTCAATAAATATTTATAAAAGCACAGAATTTTAGCCAGGCATGGTGGTGCATGCCTGTAATCTCAGTACTTGGGAGGCTGTGACAGGAGGATTACAGGTTTGAGGTGAGCCTCAGCAACTTAGCAAGATCTTTGTTTCAAAATAAGAAATAAAAAAAGAGCTAGGGGTGTAGTTCAGAGGTAGAATGCCTCTGGGTTCAATCCCCAGTACCATAAAAAACCCAGAATTTTAGTAAGAAATGATTTTAGAAATTTATCTAATTTATATATAGGGAAACAGATCTGCAGTTTCATCATAACTGTGGAGCTGGTGATGTGAGGAGCCAGCTGACTAGTGAAGGGTCTCCACTTCACCTGGTAGGACCTTGCTAAACATGAAGGGGTAGAGGATCCACAGAGAGGAGCCAACAGAGGGGCTCTAGCAGCAATGGGGGAGTAAATGATTGTTCTCTGCTCTCTGCACAGGAGAGGGGACAGGCACTGTCTATAGAGCAGCTTGTGACAGAGGCTTCCACAAGACTTGCCAACAGGTAGCTTGGGAAAGAAGGAGAAAAACCAGGGAGCCACCAGGGAGCTAAGTGACTATGCTCAGCACACACAGATGTTCTTTTCAGAGTCATAGACATACTTCATGGTGCGGTAATGGGACATGAGAAAGGGCTTTTTATTTATTTTTAATGTGTTTTTATTGGTGCATTGGAGTCTTACATCACAATGAATATCTATTTGATGTTAATATACATGTACAAAGCTCTTAGTGTCTCCCCGCCTCCCTCCACCTGTATGAAATACCGAGAATGATGTTGGTATATTTTCACATGTACATATTGTTTATGATAGTAATTCCACTGATTCGCTTCTTTCTTGCCCTTCCCCTTCCCTTGTACCGCTTCAGAAAGGGTTTTTTAAAGGGAATGCCCAAGTCTCATTTTTACTGAATAGAGACCACGATAAAAGAATTAACACATGACTGGTTCTCAGACTTCCGTATAGAAGATACAGCTAGATACCCATACATCGCCAAAGATCCTGATCTCGGCCATTTGTGATAGCACACACCTGTCATCCCAGAGACTGGGAGGCTGAGGCAGGGGGATCCCAAGCTTGAAAACACTCTGGGCAACTTGATGAAACCCTGCCTCAAAATAAAAAGTAAAAGGGGCTGGGGGTACAGGTCAGTGGTGAGTCCCCCTGGGTCAAATCCCCAGTACAATGGAAGAGAAGAAAAAGAAAATGAAAGGAAGAAAGAAAGGAATGAAGAAAGAAAGAGGAAAGGAAAGAAAGAATCCTGCCCCAAGGCCTTTGAAGTAGGGACCCAACAACACCCTCTTCACTCCAAGATTCTGGTGTACCTCAAAACAGGAGACCCATTACTAATATGAATGTAATAAAACCCCAGTTTATGTGCAAGGGTTTTATAGCTATGTATGGATAGGTGTATACATAGATATGTGTTTTGCTGGGGTCAGGTTGGGAAGGGTGATATAATTTTTACAATAAGATCTTAAATTTGTGAGATTTAAACACAAAAGAAAAATATAAAGGATTATTTTTTATCTTTTACAGTAATGGCATTAATCAATTTTACTAACACATTAGCATATAGAATGACTTTAGAATCGGAGAATTTGAAGAAGGCGTCTCGATTGCCAGTGAGAGGGAACAAGGAAGGGGCACAATGACTGGCTTTCACTTCCTCGCTATAACACGTGGCGCAACCACAGCTAGGTAACTTGATGGACTTCCCATAATCCCAGATACTGACGCCCCACCTGAGCCTTTAAACAGCTTTATCAACAGAGCTTCCAAGCAGAATAAAAAGGCAAATTGGGCCGGGCGTGGTGGCGCACACTTGTAATCCCAGTACTTTGGGAGGCAGAGATCGGAGGATCCAGGTTCGCGGCCAGACTCAGCTCTCTCTCTCTCTCCCTGTCTCTCTCTCTCTCTCTCTACCTAGTGAGGCCCTCTGCAACTTCGTGAGACCCGGTTTCAAAATAAAGTCTAAAAAAATAGGGCCAGGGGTGTAGCACAGAGGTAGAACGCCCCTGGGTTCAATCCCCGGTACCACACACACACACACAAAAAGCAAATTGTCCAGGGCTACCTAAAACTGAAACCAGAGCCAAGCAGACCTAGGCCAAGAGCAAACCTAACTGAGCTCAAGAGAAGCACACACACACACACACTCACACACACTCATACACATACATATTCATACACACACACATGCTCACACACACACTCACACATGAAACCCACATTGATTTTTTTAAGCCATCAAAATTTAGGAATCACATGGTTAATACCTGGGCAAACAGCGAGCACTTTGTCATCTATTACAGCTGATGAGTTTTGTTTCCTTTAGCTTTTTGGGCTACATCTTAAATCATAATAGTCAAAGAGCAACCACGGGGTCTGCCTTCATTTCTCAGGCACAATGAACTAGAATCATCCACTTTCCCCTCTTTGTTCTCTTCTGCCCTGTATGTAGAACTACACATATATTTTTAAAGCAGGGAAGAATTTGAAACGCTGTGAACATTTTATAAATTGTTCCTGTGAATCACACCAGAGTCATGCAACAGGAGGCCTCCCTATCCCATTCCAGTAAATGTTATTCCAGTTCATGACGGTCCTTGCTGGCTGCCGCGAGCTCACTGGGAACGGTGTGGACCTGGCCAGACAGGCCCTTTGGGTAATGGCCTTCCCTTGCCTGCTGGAAAGAATCATTTTTTAAGTTCAAGTACAAATATCATCTTTTGCATTTCAGTTGTTAGTTTTTATTAACCAACTGTGTCTGCCGAAGACATCTTGACCTAAATACTAAAAAGTCCATTTGAGTCTGTTTTTTTTATCTTAGCAATCAGTTTTTTTCATATATCCATGCACAAGTCGATATTGAGTGTCCAGTTTGTGCTCAGCATGACAGAAACATTATTCCAAAATGAGCATTCCATGAGAACTGTAAAACCTATATGCAGCCAGCAAACCTTTACTTCAAGATTAAATATATGATTAAATGTCAAAATTAGATAGACATTCAAATTCCAAAAGATTTATGATTTGTATAGTGTATTAAACATGTAAGATATAACTATGTTACGAATCACTTGTAGTGGGGATGGTAAGCTGAGATGTAAAAATAACCTTTGGTTCACATGCCCAGAACTTCAGATGACACAGGATTCTGTGTAGGGTATTAGGAAAAAACCTTAACATGTATGACGTGTAATTTTGTTCCTTTTTTTAAGGTACTAGGGATCAAACCCAGAGCCTCATGCATGCTAAGCAAGTGCTCTATCACAGAGCTATACACCTAGCACTTTTTAAATTTTATTTTGAGTCAGGGTCTTGATAAATTGCCAAGACTGGCCTCAAACTTGCTGTTCTCCTGCCTTGGCCTACCTAGTAGCTGGAATTACAGGAGTGCACCACCATGCCAAGCTATATGAATGGATTTTAATTTAAATCTGAAATTGAAGTGGTGTCATAAACACATTTGTTGCTTTCTAAAGTATACTCAGCTTATCTCAGACCTATCGCATGACCCTCCTATGGTAGCAGTAGCAGGAAAGGGCGTTTCTAAGGAGTAAGGCTGTCACTAAGTATACTCAAATGAGACTAGTGATAAATTTGCTGATGTGATATAAATACCTTTACTCATTTTTAGAAAACAATTTGCAGGGTTGGATTAACACAGGTTAAATTTAAACTGTGCATAACCCTGACCTTCCTGTATCTCTCTGTGACTTAGATGCTGTATATCTGCATGCTATTTCAGAATTGCTTAGAAGCAGACACCAAAACAGAATTAGATTTACAAGAGATTTACTGGGGGAGGAAGCAGGAAAGGACAAGGAGGTCCTTAAGATGGTGGCACAGGTCTAAACATCATTGGAAGAAGAAAGGGAAGGAAGGAGGATTGGGTAGAAGAGTCTCAGCAACTTCAAGAAAGGTTGTAATTCCAAGAAAGGCTTGGCTGGGCCAATGGGAACTTCTTGGGTCTTTCCTAGAAAGTCCTGCATCTCCCAGGAATTGGTCTGCTTTTGCCTCCTTCACCCCTACCCCCCACACTGTGCTTAGTCATTGGCTAGTAGTTCTCAGGGAGCATGACATCTGTGCAAGCATGATGAAGGATGCAGAGGGACAGCACCTGAGGCTTTCGTCAATTATGCTCCCTTCAACAGCTGAGATGAGCACTGCCTTTGAGCAGCCACCATTCTATCAATAGAAGCATCATCATAAGCAGTTTGTAGAATGCATTTGTTCATGCATTTATCCTACGGGGTGGCAGGCACCACGTTCAGGATTGTATCCTCTACAGGAAACAATCAAGGTCTCTTCGTCATAGTATATACCATATGGTACATTAATTTCCTTGAGCATCCTGCCTGAGGAATGAGGATCTCCTCGGCTCAAAGCATTCTGCCCATTTCTAATGGTTAGGAAAATTACTATTTTTAGATAGTAATCTGTAGTGTCTATGTTGGAGTTAAGTTTGATTCTTTTGCTGGTTAGAATCTGCATAGAAATTTATTATAATCATATACAATAATTCTGCCTGTGGTATACTCTAATCTTTCAATTTTAATACATCAGACTGAAAAATAATATAAATCAGTGTTTCTCAAAGATATTGGTCCCCAGAAGAGCTACACACCTTGTGTGTTTGTGGATTTTCTCTCCAGTGGTTGAATGTAGCAGATAGAGTAGGGGCTGATGATAGAGACGTGCAGAGATGAGGGATTAGAATAGGAATGAGAAGAAACCATCCTAGTGTTTTCTCCCAGCTCATATCTGTTCCTATCAGATCATGCTAATTCCCATGCACTACCAAACCTGAAATTTCCTCCTAAAATGTTAATCTCCTTACTATAATGATTAGCCTCACCAGGATATACCACGTGAGGCTATCAGCACACCCTTCCTGATTATTGAATCTGAGGGGGGCATATAACATTGGGATCACTAGATTCCTGAAGGTGGAAAGGATCAAAATCGATGAGCTCTGAGTTTGTCTGTGGTCAAGATAGAGTGTAAAAGACAAGTTGCAACATCGGCAGTGAGCTGCATGGTGATGATCAACTTGCTCCACTGGAACTCAAAAGGAGGATTATTTCTGAACATATTATGGCATTCTTTTTTATGTTGTCATTGCAAAAGTATGCAAAAAACCCCCACATATTTAAAATCCTAATTTTGCAGAACACTAAAAATCGAGATAACAACAGCCTATCAAGTTGAGTAACGCCTGGGCAGTTTCCACTGATACTCACCTCCTTCAGAGCTATCCTCAAGTAAAATTATTACATAGATAAAAATGTTTTGGACTTGCCTTTCTTTTGTTTTTGATACCAACCAATCTTCTTGTTTGCCCAGCTGAAGCCCCATATCCTGAGCTCAGCCTTTCTGACCAGTGTACCATGTTCAAAACCTTTTCTAACTTCCTAAAAAGAGCCAGTATCTACCAAGTGCTGAACCTATGCTAGGCATTTTGCATGCTTTATCACATATAATACTGATGCCATATCTAGATTTATTATTTTTCTCATTTAATTTATGAGTACACTAAGGCTCAGAAAGGTCAAGAAGGTTAAGAGCTGGAATGTAGACTGGATTTCAAATCCAGACTTGGCTGGCATCGAATCCCATACACTTACTCCACACTTGATCAATTTTGACTAAGAGTTTGGAGGTGTGGGGGGGTGAGTACCAGGCATATTCCAAAGTCCATCCTAAACAAAGTTCAAAAAGGAGAACATTTTGTGTGCTTTTATGTGTGAAGCTCAGATTCATGCACAAGCTGAAGACATGCCTTGTCCTTAGATGACTGGGCTTGAAAAATCTTACCACAGGTTTTATTCCATACCAGCCAACCCTAGGCCATGCACCGCCATCACAGAATTCATCTATTTGGGGTTTTCTGTACTTCCTCAGGATGCTGCTCTCTATGTTTTTGTACCTTCATCTCCATCAGGTCCCCGAGTAAAAATTGCAATTCCTTGTTCTCTTTTGTGGAGAGAGCCACAAATGGCAAATGATCTCTATCCTGATCCCTTTATTTTATTTCCAAACAAATGGGATCAGTCCACAGAAATGATCTGTTGTGCATTTTTTAATCTAAATACGGATGGTCATATGAAGCCATGTGATTAGCTACTATTTATGGTACATTTATTCATTCAATGCATGCATTTTTAATGCCTTCTCTGTGCCCACACAGTGCCAGATCCTGGGGAGGTGATGAGCAAAAGAGACATATTCCTTGGCTCCAGAGAACCTATGGTGTCGAATCCCAGTACCCCGAGATATGCTGATTATAACTATATTCTATGAGTACTTATGTATATGGTGCTTTGCATAGATTAGTTATAATCTTTACAATAACCTTGCGAAGTATGAATACATTAGCCACATTTTGCAGAGGAGAAAAATAGGGCTTAGAAAGGCTGAGTCATTTGCTTAGTGTCATGTAGCTAGTAAGGACAAGAACTGGAATGCAAAGCAGCTGTGTTTGACTAGAAAGTCCGTTCTTTCCATCATGTTATTACCTTTAAAGTAAAAGTCAGGAAACTGGGCTCCTAGTCCCAGTGCCCCCCCCACTATCTCTCATATACACAGCAGCTGTCTTAGGGCCTAAGGAAACTTCTTTATGCTTCATCTATCTTAATGTAAAGTGGGAATGATAATTGCACTTTTACAGGAATACTTCAATGATCAAAAACTACTAAAATGCTATGAAAACATTTATATGTATTAAATATCATTATTAATTTAATATTGTGCTCTAATTTTATGTTCCCGAAAATTCACAGTTAGGATGAATTATTGTTCCTCTTGTAACCTAAGTGTGTAGGGAGACAAGGCCCATACAGCCTCTTTCCACCCTGTGCGATGTTTTCAGTAAAAATTGGAGTTGCCTTTGGCTTCTCATATGGCCAACCTCAGCTTTCTGGAAAATGGTGCCAATGAGTATGATTCAGTTAGAAATCAATTTGACCAAACTGGTGATAAAATAAAAGCTCTGCCCATTTCAATATAACATAGTAAAAAGAAAATATTTAAGTATATATAAAACAATTAACACTGTGTTTGGCCCTGGATTTGCTGACTAAGTTGGAAGTTCATTTGTTCCCAGTTTGCCTGGCATGGTTTCAGTTTATTTTAAAATAACAAAAGCTTTCATTTGTAATTAATAAGAGTATTATTAATTAACTGGCACAATTACCAAACCAGAGGAAACCAATCTCAGCTACAGTAATTTTGCTGAATTATAAACCAGAACTAAATAAAATTTGCTTTTAGAGACTGAAAGCTATCCAAATGATCAGAAGCCAAATGAAATGATTTAAAAGCATCTACTTCTAGTCCACATTCTCTGCCTGTGGGCCATGGACAGTTCCAGTGAGGCCTGTCACGTGGTTAAAAGCCAGTTTTCAGAGTGTTAGAGTCATGCCATCCTAAGCCTCAATGCCTACATTTAATCCCATAGTGGCTATTGCTTCCAGTTAATTCAGTGGTGTCAGAGAAAAAGATCAGAGAAGTTGCTTCTACTGAAGCAATCAGCTCCCCTGCAAAAGACAACCTGTATCTCAGCACGGATGCACTGATCTTCACCAGCACACAGATAGAGTTTTAAATAAACAGTAGCTATATAGACCATCTACTTCTGCTCTTAGAATAATCAGATTCAGCAACCATGCCACTAATATTTGGGTGCCTTAATATTTGAAAACTGGAAGGATATCTTTTAGCGAGCTAAGGCATCCAGTTATTAATTGAAGAAGCTGGTTGCCTAAGGAGTTAATATGGTGGTCCTCAAAATATGAACTCCAGAAAAGCAGCTGCAGCCTCTCGTGGGAACTCACCTGAAATGCAAATTCTCAGGCCCCACCCCACATAGACAGAATTCATAACTCTGTCATTAGGCCTGTGAATCTGCGTCTTAGGTCCCTCAGGCAATTCTGATGCAAGCCAAAGTTTGAGAACCACTGTGTTAATGCAAGTCTCCATCATTTCTGACTTAGTCTCAAAAAGTAAAACTTTTGCAACTTAGCTCAGGTGCCATAAAGTAAAAAGTTCAGCAACTAACAGACAAAGTTGGGTTTGATAGCAAATTGACTTGCTTGATGGAATCTCTGTAAGGAGTTTCAAAATATGGAAAATTGAGCTCTGAAATGTTATGATGTTGGTATTGGCAACCAACACTGCTGAATTGCAGAGAAATACAGGATCCTCCTGCTGTTTCCTTTTTGCTGAATTCCTTTCTGGCCTCTTGGAAAGGTTCCCTTGAGGCAGTTCTGAAAATATAAACCTCCCCATGTAAATGAGTTGTTTACCCTCCTGATCATTTGTTAGAAAGCATTGAATTTTGCTGAATCAGGCATAATTGCTTTTGACAAGCATACACATAAAACAGTAAGTGATACTGAAAACACTTGGTGCAAGTCTCAAAACTTGGAACACTCTAGACTCTTAATAATGGGTCATGCCATTTGGCACATCTTTTCATGTAATCTTAAACAAAGTCAGTCCAACCAACAGAATAATGAAGAGTACTAAAAGTTGAACACAAATGAGATGTTATCCTGGTAAAGAGACTAAAAACAAGGCACATGAAAAACTTCAAGATGGGGCACTTTTAAATATAAGAATTTAACCTAGTTTGTCTCAACACTACTTAACTGGGAAGAAGTATATAGAAAAAACAACTGGGTTCAAGGAAGTGGTTAGTTTCTGAATGTTCCAGGAATAGAAAGGGTGGAAGGAATAAAATTTTATAAAGCAAAGAAAATTATTTTTTAAAAAGTATGTTATTTGGGCTGGGGATGTAGTTCAGTGGTAGAGTACTTGCTTAGTATGTACAAGGTCCTAAGTTCAATACCCATCACTGAAAAAAAAAGTGTGTTATTCGCCAAATGTAGTTTTATCCTTTAGTTATTTTAGTTTACCATTTATTTTTTATTTTTAATTATATTAAGTTCAAATATAGAAAAGTAGAATGTAAAAGATGAAATATGCCCCCTTCATGTCTTCATTTCTTTTCTATCTATACTCTTAGAATAACCACTGAAAATTGTTTTATATACATATATCAAACATATGTATAAACATATATACATAATGCACACATATACACATCTATAAATTTGAATCATGTTTCTACCTATTTTTCTATTACTATATTACATGAAATTAACTGGATGACAATTTGCCAACTTTGGAGTATATACTTGAATATATCATAGATAGTCTAAACAAAAAGTAGCTTCAAATACATGTCTCAAATTAAATACCAACAAGTAAAATATTCAAATACCATTTATTTCTATTTGAGATTGAGCTGCTTCTCCTATGGGTATTGATCTACAGAATGAGCCAAGATAATTTCAGCAAATATTTGCCCAATTAATAATGTTTTGGTGTTTCCTGAGAAATAATGTATGTAATAGCCTTGTTTTGTGTGTATTATAGCATAAGACATTATACATCGTATTTTTTGGAGCAGGATCTGATATCTTCAAGAAATATTTTTTGCCTGTTACAAGGCATTGTACATATTTTCACTTGTCTTTATATATTAAAAACAACCTCCATGTCAGTTCGTACATATTTACTTCATTACTATAGAAACAGGAAAATGGTCATCCTATAAATGAGTGTACCATGATTTATTAAACTTCTCCATGATTAATAATCTTTTGAAGTTGTTGTCATTCCTTTGAAATCATAAACGATCCTTCAGTAGCCATTCTTGTACATTAATCTTTGCGTGTTTTTGTATATTGGTGGGGTATATTCATAGAGGTATTCTTTCTAAATAAAAGAAAGGAAAATTTAAACTTTTGATACACATTGTCAAAGTACTCTGTACAAAGGCAAGAGAAAATGAAAGCACATATATTCCCTCATTATCACTAATTCTGAATTGTATCACTATGAAAATCATTTTGTGTTCATTGGAAAAGGAGTATCTGGTTTCAAGATGCGTTTCTTTGATAGCGGATTTGATGGATTCTTTTTTTTTTTTTTTTTTTTTGCGGTACCGGGGATTGAACGCAGGGGCGTTCTACCTCCGCGCTACACCCCCGGCCCTATTTTTTTATACTTTATTTTGAAACCAGGTCTCATGAAGTTACGGAGGGCCTCACTAGGTAGAGAAAGACAGAGTGAGAGTGAGAGCGAGAGCGCGCTGAGGCTGGCCGCAAACCCGGATCCTCCGGTCTCCGCCTCCTAAAGTACTAGGATTACAAGTGTGCGCCACCATGCCTGGCCGATTTGATGGATTCTTGGTTTATCTTTTCACTTTCTTAATATTGGAACACCTTAACTACAAAGTGTTTAATTTTGTAGGAGTCTAATTTATCTTTTTTCCTTTGTTGTTTATATTTTGGGTATTATACTACAAAAGTGCTGCCCAGTCCAAAGTCAAAATATTTACTTCTATGTTTTTTATAAGAATGTTGTAGTTTTAGCTCTTACATGGAGGTCTTCGACTCATTCTTAATTGTGTGGATGATGTGAGGTAGGAGTCCAATTTCATTCTTTTGCAAGTGGATATCCTATTGCCTCAACATCCTTTATTGAAAATACTCCTGTTCCCTCTACTGAATTGTCTGCCATTCTTGGCAAAAGTTGATTACTGTAAATGTGAAGGCTTATTCCTGACTCTCAATTCTATTCCATTGGTCTTTATCTGTGTTCGTGCCAGTAAGAAAATCTGGATGGCTGTAACTGCAGTGAGTTTTGAAACTGGAAAATGTGAGTCCTCTAACTTGATTCTCTTTCAAGATTATTTTGGCTATCTGGCTCCCTTCTATTTCCATAAAAATTCTATGACCATGTTGTCAGTTTTTGCAAAAGCAATCTGGAATTTTTATAGGGGTTGCATTGAATCTGTTGACCTGTTGAGGAGTAATAACAATTGCAATGATATTAAGTCTTCTGATACATAAATATGAGATGCTTTTCTATTCAGGCTTTCTTTAATTTCTTTCAACCAGATTTTATAATTTTTAGAGTATATATATATTTTTTTGGAGATACTGGGGATTGAATGCCTGTCACCCAGTGACAGGCATTCTACCTCCAACATATATCTGTCACTATTTTATTATTTTGAAACAGGGTCTTGCTAAGTTGTTGAAGGCCTCGTTAAATTGCTACAGCTGGCATGGAACCTGCAATCCTCCTGCCTCAGCCTCCCATGTACTGGGATTACAGGCATGTGCTGCCATGCCTGGCTCAAGAGTATAAATTTTGTATATCTTTTGTAAATTGACACCTAAATATTTTATTCTTTTTGATGCTATTGTAAAACAGTTTTCGTTCTGAATATCCATTTTAGATTGTTTGTTTCAAGTGTCTAGAAGTACAACTGATTTTTTTTATATTGCATGTTGGAAGTACAATCCAATTTTGCTGAACTCAGTTACTAGTACCAACCAATTTTTAGTAGATTTCTTTAGATTTTCTAAATAAAACATGATCTGCAAACAGAGATCGTTTTACTTCTTTCCAATCTGGATGACTTTCCCCCTCTTTCTCCCCCATTTTCTTGCCTAATTGCCCTGGCTAGAACTTCCAGTACAATGTTCAACATAAGTAATGAGAACAGACAGCTTGCGTTGCTCCTAACTTTCAGGGGAAAGCATTAAGTGTTACATCATCAAATATGGTATTAACTATGTCTTTTCATAGAAGCCCTCTATCATGCTGAAGAAGTTCCATTCCATTCTTAGTTTTTTTAATGTTTCCATCATGAAAGAGTTAGAGATTTAGTCAATTTTTTCCACATGCATAGAAATAAGTAGGTGGATTTTTCCCCTTTATTCTGTTAATACAGTAAATTACAGATGGTCCCCAATTTATTATGGTTTGGCTTTATTTGCTTCAAAAGCAATATGAATTCAGTTGAATCCATATTTTTAATTAATTAATTAATTAACATTACTGGAAATTGAGCCCAGGGGCACTCTAGCCCTGAACTATATCCTCTGCCCTTTTTATTTTTTATTTTGAGACAGGGTTTCACTAAGTTCCCAGGGTGTTTTAGAACTTGCAATCCGTCTGCCTCAGCCTCCCAAGTAGTTGGGATTACAGCCATGTACCACCAAACCCACTTAAATTATATTCTTGACTAGAGGTAGATGACCAACTTGCCCAGATCACTCAGGACTGAGGATGTCCAGGACATAGAACTTTTAGTGTGAATAACCAGACAAATATGAGACAAACCAGGACAAATTGGTCACCTACACTATGGGACTTGTGCACTGCACTGTTTTTGCAGGGGTCAGTATTTTCTCTTTTCATGGAGCACCTCTTATATTTTGAATCTCAATCTCCTCCTGAGCTAGCAATCTACAGTACATTTTTCTTTTCTTGCAATATTGGACAGCACTAGTGAGCCACAGCTCTCTGTCAGCCATGTGAGCATGAAGATAAACAACCAATACTCTTCAGTAGGCTGTGTTGCTAAGCAATGATGTTCAACCAATAAGATATCTTAAAGGCATTTTCGACATCATATTTTGAACATATGATGGGTTTATCAGGTCATAACACCATTGTAAGTTGAAAAGCAGCTGTTCATTCATTATTAATTTTCTGATATTAAACTAACCTTGCATTCCTGGGATAAATCCCACTTGGCCATGGCACATTATCTTTTTGTATTTTGCTGTAATCACTATGGTATATTTCTTTTGGGGGAAAGGGGTATTGAGGATTGAATCCAGGGGCATTCTACCTCTGAGCTCCACCTCCAGCCTTTTTAGTTTTTTATTTTGAAACACACTGACCTTGAGCCTATGATCCTCCTGTCTCAGCCTCACAAGTACTGGGATTACAAGCAAGCACCAGCACACTCAGCTCAGTTTGGTAGATTAAAAAAATTAATAAAGACATTGAGCTATAGTTTTCTTTTTCCACACTATGCTTCTCTGGTTTTATTATAATCAGGATAATACTGATCTCACAGAATGAGCTGAGAAGTGTCCTCTCCTTTTCTATTTTTTTGAAGAATTTGTGAAGAACTGATTTAGATAATTCTTTACATATTTCATAGAATTTACCAATGAAGCCATCTGGGTAATGGAATTTTCTGGGGGGAGTTAATTATTATTTCCATCTCTGTAGGTCATAGATCTATTTCAATTTTCCATTTCTTCTTGAATGAGTACTTTATTTTTCCAAGAATTTGTCCATTTTTCTAAGTTATATAAGCTATTGATATACAGTTAGTTGTTCATAGTATTCCTTACATTTCTTTTTATTTCTGTAAAGTAGTACTAATAACCCCCCCTTCATTCCTGAATTGCTGATTTTTAAAAACTTGAGACTTCAGTTTTGTTTGTATTTTCATCAATCAAGCTAAAGAATTACCAACTTTTCTGAGCTTTTCAAAGAACCAACTTTTGGTTCTTTGATTATATCTATCATTTTGAAACTCTTATTAATCTTAGTTATTATTTCCATTATTTATTTCATTCTGCTTATTTGGGATTAGTTTACTATTATTTTTGAGTGTGTTAAGGTAGAAATTTAAGTTATTGATTTAAAATCTTTCATCTTTTTAATATAGTTGTTTGTAGCTATAAATTTCCCTCTAATTACTGGCTATATCCTATACATTTTGACATGTTTCTCTTCATTTTCTTTCATCTCAAAATATTATAATTTCTCTTATGATTAATTTTTAACCCTTTGGTTATTTAGGAACATGTATTTAATTTCCACATTTTTAATTCCCCAAATTTCTTTTTCATTGATTTCTAATTTCATTCAATTTTTGTTGAAAAATATATTCTGTATGATTTCAATTTATTAAATTTATTGAGGCTTGTTTTGTAGCTAATTGTATGATCTATTGTGGGGAATTTTCCATATGTACTTGAGAAAACAGTTATTCTACTCTACTGCTTTCAATAGAACTCTACAGTATAAAGTATTCCATAGTCTAATGTAATTAGATTTGGATTCCTTTGGAAAAGTAGGTTGGGGGGATACATTGTAATCATACATCTTGATGAAGTTCAGGGTGATAGAGGTATACATGAACACAATACTCATTGAGCCCTCTCCCAGTTCCCACCCCATTCCCTTCCCCTCCCCCTCCTTCCTGTGCTCAGCACAGTGATTGTCTTTGGTAAGTTTCTGTATGTACATCATGTCCATTGAGGTGTTTCCCTCTTCAAGTCTTCTTCCTCCCTCCCGTCTCCTTCAGTTAGGTCCCCTCCTTCACTAAGATTTCTCCTCCTTTGTCTGGAGTCCCTGCTGTGTTCGAATTTCTCCCTAGCTTCTGCATATGAGGGAGAACATTTGACCTTTCACTTTTTGTGACTGACTAACCTCATTTAGCATAATATTCTCTAGTTCCATCCATTTTTCTGCAAATGACATAATTTTGTTCTTCTTTATGGCTGAGTAGAATTCCATTGTGCATATTTTCCACAATTTTGTAATCCATTCATCTTTGATGGACATCTCAGCTGGATCCATAGTTTGGCAATTATGAATTATACAGCTATAAACATAGATATGCATGCCTTACTATGGTAGTTTGGTTTCAATTCTTTTGGGTAGATACCCAGGAGTGGTATAGCTGGGTCATCCATTTCTCTGAGGACCCTTCACACTGTTTTCTAAAATGGTTGCACTAATTTGCAATCCCACCAACAATGTATCAGAGTTCCTACATCTCCACATCCTCGCCATCATTTATTATTATTTGTGTTTTTAATGATTGCCATTCTAATTGGGGTTAGGCGAAATCTCAGGGAAGTTTTGATTTTGCGTCTTTCTGATTGCTAATGATGTTGAACATTTTTTCATACATTTATTGGCCATTTGTATTTCCTCTTTTTTGGAGTATCTATTTAGTTCACATGCCCATTTTTGATTAGGTTATTTGGGTATTTTTTTTTAAGTAGTGAGTTTCTTGAGTTCTTTGTATATTCTAGATATTAGTCCTCTATCAGAGGAGTAGCTGGCAAAGATCTCCCATTCTGTCAGCTTTCTCTTGTGGTTCTTGATAGTTTCCTTTGCTGCACAGAAGCTCTTCAGCTTAATGCAATCTCATGTATTAATCTTCATTTTAATTTCTTGTGCCTTTGGGGTCTTGTTTTATTTGTTTGTTTGTCTTTTTGTGGTGCTGGGGATTGAACCCAGGGGCATTCTACCTCTGAGCTACACCCCAGCCCTATTTATTTTTTATTTTGAAACAGGGTCTTGCTAAGTTGCTGAGAGCCTTGCTAAGTTGTTGAGGCTGTATTCAAACGTGTGATCCTCTTGTCTCAGCTTCCCAAGTACTGGGATTACAGGCGCCACCATGCCCAGCTGGAACATAATTTACGATGCAAAGATTCTAGGTTTGTTCTAATCCTAGGAGGATTCTTTTCTGCATCTTTCCTTGGTTCTCTTTGATAAACTAGCTGGCCTATAGCTTGGCTTCTTGCTCTCATCAAACTACCAACTTCTCATTAATAACTTACCACAAAAATTTCTATTGTTTTTGATAATCAAATTTGAACTTCCCTGTACTCTGTTGCAGATAAAAATCATTTCAGGAGAGTTTTAAAACTTTATGTTTTTATGTACTCTTCTCTCCCTGGGAAAAATCTCTGGGACCCTGCTCTGGACCCGGGGGCAAGAGGTCATGGCCCACTTCTCTCAGAATGACATCCCTGCATTATGAACAGGATTCTGGGGGGAGGAGTAGATTCTGATCTTCATGGCTTGCTTCTTTCTGTGTGGAATCTTGACCCTACTAGAGAGCTGAGGTGAGGGCAATCAGGGCCCCAGCATCCCCAGCTTAATGCCCTTGGGGTACACACTCTACCTATGATTGACAACTGGGTGGAGGAAGGGCTATTCCAACCTGTTGGCTGTGTCTGCTTCATTTTAGGCTGTGTGACCTGGAGCCATTTGGGTTGGGAGGGGAAGACTGAGAAATTCTGGAGGCCTGCTGCTCCAGTGAGATACCATATAGCTGATTTGGAGGTGAGGGGAGAGGGATCCTTGGCCACATCCATCTGCAGCAGAGTTCTGCCCAAGCTGAGCTGGGGACTAAAGGGGAGAGCCATAGCTCAAGTTACATACATATAAATAAGTTGTTGTATATTATATATTTAAATACATATATTTAAATGTGCATATGTTTGTAAAATTTCTGCCCACTATGTCTGTTTTTTTTTCCTGAGCTGCAGATCAACAGAGCTCCTCCCAATGCTGTACCAGAAATCTCTTTATCTAGTTCATCTTAGTTTCTTTTCTGTAATTTCAATAAAATAGTGAAAGGAAAGGTAAAACACAGGCTCAGATTATTTTCTGTAGAATTCGATTGAGAGGAAGGTAAGTGTAATAGTTGAATACCAACTCTGGACCTAGACTGTCTGAGCTTAAACTCCAGTTCCACTGTACAGACTCTTTTCTTCATCTATAGAACAGAGGTAATAACAGCAGTTACCTCATCAGTGAGTGTGATAGTCAAGTGACTTAAAATATGCCTCAGGACAGTGTTGGACATCTAGTAAGCCCTAATTACTAGTTGTTATGATTATTACTTTGTTTGGATGTTTCTAATACTAGGCCAGTCATACTAGACTAGTGAATCACAAACAGAGCTGCATGCCAGACATTTGATTGTCTTTTGTTTTTTTCTTTTGCAGTACTGGGGGTTGAACCCAGGGGCATTCTACCTCTGAGCTACACCCCCAGCCCTATTTTTTATTCTTTATTTTGAAACAGGGTCTCACTAAGTTGCGGAGGGCCTCACTAAGTAGCTGAGGCTGGCCACGAACCTGCGATCCTCCTGTCTCAGCCTCCCAAGTACTGGGATTACAAGCGTGTGCCACCACACCGGGCCTAACTGTCTTTTTTAAAAAACAGTGCAAAATGGGCTAGTTGGTGCACGCTTGTAATCTCAGTACTTGGGAGGCTGAGACCAGAGGATCTGGGTTCGCAACCAGCCTCAGCTACTTATTGAGTCCCTCCGCAACTTAGTGAGACT
>PVJS01005106.1:0-32501 GCA_004027185.1 Glis glis
AAAAAAAAAAAAAAAAAAATTAAAAAAAGAAATAGGGATGGGGGGTGTGACTCAGAGGTAGAATCTCCCTGAGTTCAATCCTTAGTACTCAGAAATAATAATTTTAAAAAGAAAGGTAAAAAATTACTCAATGACTCTGCTTAAGTATAATTTTTGCGTCTCCTGATTCTCTCCACCTAAATGTAACCCATAGTCGTAGGCACTATAAACCATTACCCCAATTTTACATAAAGCATTCTTGGAGTTATTCACATTGTGAATCTATAACGTGCCCCAGAATAGTTTGTTGCAAATATTTGCTGAGAAAACAAGCAGTCTCTATTTGACCCTGTGCATTTCGGAGCAATCACGGGTTCTCATATGCTCAGCTCCAACTGAATTAACCCGCCACATGGTGTCAGTATGTATCAAATTGTGACTTGTGGAGTATTTACTAAAAAATCACCTGGGGAATTTGTCCAAACGTAGTCATCTGGTTTTAACACCCCATGTACCTTCCAACAATTCTGATTTGATTTATTTAGCACTTGAGAATATGCATTTTAAAGAATCCCAGGGTATCCCATATGCATGGACACTGAAGACCCATCAAATTACTACTAGTCATGTCACTTTATTATATGAGTTGTTTTCGAAGCACAAAACACCGTAAAAGGATTACATATTAGACCTTCTGTTAGGTTTGTTTTTGTTTGTTTTAGCCAAAAATAAGTAGAACTTAGACTTTGGTTAATATAATTATTTAATATGTGCACTAAAACTAGTCTCTTTACGTAGTCACCTGGTCTCTTAGTATGCAAAATATCCTTAAGAAAGTGTTGGGTTTCCACAAGGCGGGGTTGTCTTGAGTACCATCTTCTTTCCCTTTTTGTATGGTATATTATAAGAAAGTCTACATGCATCTAGTTAAATTGGTTTAAAGATCATGTTCTCTAATCAGAACTGAACCAATATTTTTAAGTAAAAAGTTAAATTATTATTTCTGTAAAGAAACCAGCAGTAAAGGGTATTAATAAACATCTCAGAATATATTGCCAATAAAAGGAAAGAGCCAGGCCAGTGTTGCTTATTGGGCAACCACAATAAAGATAAAAATCATGAAGTATCTTTTATGGTTCTTTGTCAATAATGAGAGACAACGTCCACATATCATTGAAACATTTGCTCTTACTGAAGCAGTGAAATTAGGGTAGCACACAGAAAACAAAGCAGAGAGAAATAAAAATGTGTTATTTTGTCAATATGTACTGTTGACAGGTGCTAGATTGTCTTATTGATGACTTAAAGGAACAAGATTGAGGAAAATTATGCACTGTGGGAGAGTTACTGTAGACTTGCTTTATAGTCCAGATATTTTTAATGCATCTTACTTTATCTTTCAGATTTTGTTTCATGAACCAATACATCAAGAGATATTCTTTGTAAGCTACTAAAAAAAGGTGCACTGGAAAATGTAAGTCTTCTAAAACAAATAATACTTTTGCTGTGATTTAGAAAAAAGCTAAATGTTCTTGGTTATAGGTACAAAGATTGTACTATGCATAATTTACAGTGTGATTCTGAGAAAATTTATTTTTCCATCACAGAAGTAGAAACCAGAATGTGTGTGTATAATGACATTTTGTCACTAATTTCACAAAACAATATCTTTAGAGCATATAGTAGACTTTTATAATATTTTATAAGGAGATAGAGAACAATTGTTAAAATATTTTTAACCAGTCAGGCACTGTGGTGCACCTGTAATCCCAGTACGTAGGAGGCTGAGACAGGAGGATAGCAGGTTTGAGGACAGCCTCAGAAACTTAGCAAGGTCCTTCACAAACCACAAAGAGAAGCTGTGGCAAAGTGGTTAGAATAGTTGAACTAAATATATGTTGCACCTTTAAAAATTTTTTTTTACCATCTACAAGAATGGAAAGAAGCAAGATTCCTGGTTTATAGTACATAGGGAATTTAAACAGATTTTAGTTTTTAACTTTCAACAGGACTCATAGACCCTTCAGTACCTTACAAGAATAGGAATTTTTTTTTCTTATGCTGTCTGGTGTTCCTGGACATGTAAAACCTCAAGAGAGATAGGTATTTTTTTATAGAATTTTATAAAGACTCAGAAGTTTTGAGCATCAGTGCCATATTATATTTATTTCTTGAGCCTAAAAGCAGAAGTACCATTATAAATTATAATATAGGCTATAAGGGAGGGCCCAAGTCAGAAGATAGCTAGTTAAATTATGTGGGTGGTCTTTTAAATGGCTCCATGAGTATGATTCTTCTTTTACCCCAGAATAGCACACTTGTTTTTGGTTATTTTTTACTTATTCCAAATTTGTTGAACTTTTTCTGATGGTAAATACAATAGTATTCTATCACTGTAATGTAAAGGTCATGATTTGAAGATAAGTATAAAAAATTTTTAAGATATTTATGTTAAAGAAAAATACTTTAAGATATGAATATGTTCCAACATTTTATGATTTTGTTACTCAAAATAGTTTGTATGATTATTTTAAACAGTATTTTTCAATTTTGACTTTTTAAAAAGTTAAACCACTTTATATATTTCAAAATGAAAATTTATAATGAGCTTTAATGCTATTTATTATTTATATAAATCTTATACTTTTCAAATTAGCCTATAGTGCTCTATCAAAGAAGATAGAATTGTATCCTCTTAATTTTAAAAGTATTTACATACTTGTACATACAGATTGAAAAAGTAATGCTCTTAAGTTCATTTTTATCTATATATCTTAGTATCAATGTTAAAACAACCAAGTAAAAAACCAAATTTCAAAGCAAACATTACAATTTCATTGTAAAACTAATTTCCTCTCCAATGTGTTAACCCTGAGTTTCCAGAAATAATAAAGAAAATACAAGTGAATTGCTACATAAAATATTAAACTATATAAACATTTTAGTAAAGACCAAAAGATTTTATAAATACATAACACTAAGATCATTAATTTAAAAGATATATAGAGAGAATACACATACACACATATATATACACACACATATATATTTCCCCAAAATTGAATTAAATAAAAATAAATTCTTACAGTACCTTTATAACTTTTTCTGATTGGCAGATACATATTTGAACAGTTTGGATTTCACTAGCATAGCTTATTTTACTGATGAAGAAATCACATTCAATAGCACAATCTGCAACCCTAACTTCATTATCTCCAAAGAAAATAAATGATGCTCTAGTAAAGGTCTGGTAGGAAGCTCCGATTTGTAGTGTTTGCTAAAATAATGAAAATACTCCTGCAAGGATTGAGCTCAGATTACTGACAGGATGTTAAGCAGCAATGGGAATTGTTGCATCCAATCTTCTTTTCTTGAATTGGGACGAGCTGGTCTAGCACAGCATTGCATAAACCTATATTCTGTTGACAAGAGATTATTCCACTCTTGCTTGTGAGAAATTATATGTGAAATTTCAGCCCTAAGTTCTCAACTTGAGTTTTCTTGTCTTTTAATACGTGCTCTGTGTATGATAGATTCATAAATTCTGCTTTCTAATTGTAATTATTTTAATTTTTACAATCTTAACTATTATGTATGTTAGATCTACAAATTCTGCTTTCTAATTGTAATTCTTTTAATTTTTACATTCTTAGCTATTATAACCTAATGGGCATGCACAGGTGTTCTACAAGTATGTTTGATTAGAAAAGATGATTGGATAAAGAGTGAGAAAGAGACGGAAGGAATACTTTTGCAAATAAAGAAAAGAAGTACTTATTGCTATGTAACTATTTTTACAATGAGAATAGACATTATAATTGAATAAGCATCACTGAAAAATGTTTGGAATGCATATATTCTCATCATGATAACTTAAAAATAATGCATTTAAAACTAACATGGTTTTGCCCCTACACGCCCATTAACCTTTGTGCTCCATTAGAAAACAGCCATTTAAATGCCTTGAACAAATTCCCTCAGAACTAGTCAAAGACAGAAAGCACTTGACTCTCATGTGGACTCATTTCTATTCTAGTGGTTTTTTTTTTTTTACTAGGTAAACTATGGCTTTTTTCCCTTTCTCATTATGATTAATTTAGAAAGTGAACAGAGTGTTTGATTGTTGGGGGATTCCTCTTCAATACTCTGCTCACATACAAGAATCAATTACACTCGGCTCAACCAATTCTTAAAACTGGGTTTAGATTGCTTTATAACTGCAATCTATTTGTCAAATTACTCTGCTATCATCTATGTGTTCACTAAAGCTAGGACAAAATTGTGTTTAAACAGTGGTTTACTTTCATATCCTAAAGTTCAAAAAAAAAAAGATAATTGAACGAGCACTATGCAAATATGCACTTAGACATTAACATCTGTGCTTGCTCACATTATGCTAGAATTTGCTTCTACTTACATAAAATAGTGTGTTTTTAAATGATGGGATTGGGCATAGGTGGTATTAATTTTTCTCAACTATTTTAAAAGAAAACCGGTGGGACTTTCATGGGACTGACAGAACCTGTTGTCTGCAAAGATAATTATATTATCCTGGAAATCAACTTTTCTGTGTTCCAGGAGAAAAGGTGATAACTCATGAATTAATGAATAAATCTCTTAACTGGACTGTGCTTCAAACCCACAGTCTTCTCCTTCACTGTGGATGTTGATTTTCCTTTTACAGTAATTCATCTGCTCCCTATTTCAGTAAGTAAATGTACAGAATTTCTACAAATAAACTTCGTGATGAGACGTTCAAGGCCTTTCATTGCACAGCTGGAAATAATCATTCCATTAGTCAGTCAGTCAGTCATTCAAAAATATTTTAAGCATTATTTACTTAAAATTTCCAAAACAATTATGAGACAGATAAAACATACACTCCTGTCCATTAATGTGCTTCTGTGCCTTTCTCTTAGTTTGCCATACTGAGTCTAGCTACCTTTATCTCTCAAATTGATTTTGCAATGCACTCTATCTCCCAACCTCTGTTTATACCTTTGGATCTACTTAGGATACTTTCCTTTGTTTTCCTCAAATACATCCTTCAAATCCTAGCTGAATTATAATTTACTATGTAAAATGTTTTCAGACTTCTCTTGGTAACCAACCTTTTTAAATAAAATTCATTTGCAATTGACAAATCAAAACTATATGTATTTATAGTATATGACATGGTATTTAGATATATGCATACATTGTGGAATGCCTAAATCAAGCTAATTAGCTTGTCCATTACCTTACATAATTACTCTTGTGATGAGAACACATAGACTAATCGATTGGCTATTTTAAAGTATACAATATATAGTTATTAAATAGAATTACCGTTTTGTTCAATAGATTTCATAAACTTATTCCCCTGTTCACATGAAATTTTGTATCCTTTGACCATCATATCCCCAAATCATACCCCTACTTTCCAAGTTCTGTTAACTGCCATTTTGTTCTCTGCTCTTGTGAGTTCAACAACTTTAAATTTCATATATGAGTGATATGCAGTATTTGTCTTCCTGTGCCATCTATGGGCTATTACAAATAGTACTGTAGTGAATATGGGAGTGGAGGTATCATTTGACATACGGATTTAATGTTCTCACTAATGATTTAGAAAAAAATAATTTTCTGACAATTTCTTAGATCTTTAGTGTTCCACTTATTAAAATTGTGATTTACTCCTAGCAAAGTTATTACTCAGATTTGTCCTTTCATTTTCTTTTATTATCTATTATTTATTTAACATTTTGAATTATTTTAAAACTCTAAAGTGAAAGGGTATATATGTCTTCATTTTTGCATACTATCAGCCCAGAGAATTATTGCCTTTTTTTGGTGTCGTTGTTTGTTTTGTTTCATAAAAATTCTTGGACACCTGAAAAATCACTTCACTAATTCAATTCACTAATTTTCTAATTAGTGAAAATTTTCTAATTAGTGAAAATTTTCTAATTAGTGAAACTAATTTTCTAATTCACTAAAATCAATTCACTAATTTTCATTTGTGAATACAACTTACATCTTAAATCATTCTTTGACTTTTATCTTTTTTCCAAACGAATTTAACAGGAATGAAAGATAGAAATATTGATAGGTAATCCAGCTTTGTGCCAATTATAACTGGATTATTATATATAGGAAATTAAAATAGTGTAGCAATGTATATATCTTATTTTGTATGCACATATTTAATATGTATATTATACATATCCATGAATACGTATATGTAAATATAAGTAACACATATTCTTGGGATGTTTTAAAATGCACATAATATCATACTGTTATCATACTAAAGATATGCAGTATTGCAATTTGTACTTTGATATCAAGAAAAAATTCCTGAGAACTGCCCATCTGCCATTGTAGATCGCATTTTGTTCCTTTTACACTCTGATACATAAACTAGGACAATTTTTTTATTCAAAACTGTAAAAATTGCTCAGGAAAAATACTGTAAGGATTTTGGGTAGTGTATATCCAGTAGCTCTCTCAGATGGCAGATCTATCAGTACTGGCAGATCCCAGTTCCTTGTAATCTACTCTACTTTCTATTCTTATAATAAGTATGGGCTATGTCTATAGTCATAGAAACTGCTTGTATTAGATTTATTACTATTAATGTTTTAAAATAATTTAAAACTATTCCAAATAGACTCAAGCTGTCATCTTTGTAAGGAACAAGTTCAGCATGTGCTCTGAGTTTGCAGCCTGAACAGAGTTCAACCATTTCCCCGACCTGCTCTCTACAGGACTCCCAAAGCTAAATGCAATATAAGTAATACTCTGGCATTAATCTTTTTGGAAATGACCTGATGTCTCCTTCTTCTGCTGATACACACACAGTCTACTTCATAAATGTCACACAAAATCTCATGATGTGTTTAGTTAGAGCATTAGGAGAAGGAGGTCACGACCATGCTAACAACTTTCCTGGAGCGCTTCAGAAATTTTCTAATTTATAATCCCAACCCTGGCTAGCTCCATGTCTACTTCTAGTAACAGTGAAATACAGAAAACAATCACAGATGGTACCTACCCATCATGGATACCAGCAAACAAAGTAAACCAAAGGCTCATGGCAGGAGAAAAGAACTGTGCTTTTCAAGGCAAGAATATGAGACTTGATGTGTTGTAGGTTAATTTATAAAGGACCCATCATTATTACAATTGCCAAGAGGATCCCCTCTGCTGCATCAGCAGCTGGTCCTTTAAAAGTCAGGATTTCTCTTTGATGGGGAATGCCACCCCTTCTGCCCCAGGAGATTTTGTAGGGAATGTTTCAAGTCCTCAGACTGGGAATTAAATCTATACCAATCTCTGGATTCTACCTCAATGCATAAATGCACAAGAGGTACTCTTTTTGTCCCCAGTTTAAACCAATGAAAGTAGGGATGATTCTATCCACAAAATGAGTTTGGTCCTGAGATGCTAGAAACGAAAACATTTGAGAAACAGAAAAATATGTGGCAGTGAATTCTGCTTCTTGTTAATGTCGTCACTATAGAAACCCTGGAATTAATTCGTGCTCTTCTCCTTAATTTTGACTCCCAGAGACACCCGCCTTCAGGTGGACTGATTCAGTCTGGGGCTTTCTCTCTAATATTTCTTTTTGTAGTTGCCTCCATTCCTACAGTCCCTGCAAGCTCTCTGTGTAGTGCTTGGTAATCAGTTGAAGAGCCATAACTCTTCCAGTCTTGACATTTCTCAAGAGTTCCAAGGGTGCTCCAGAGCAAAACCAAAATGATAGTTTTTACATACAGATAAAAGTCAAAGTGAAGCAAATTGCAAATCCTATATACAGAGAAATGTATTCAAAGGCAGGTATTCTTTGTCAAGAAGGTAACACTAATCATTTAAAAGTTGCTATATTAAGGGTTGATACTTTTCTCAATTAAATTCCATCATCTTCTCTATGAAATGTATTACTATTACGTTAATTACCAATACTTTTAAGCAATGGTTTCTCTTTCCATGTTTTTCTTGGTAACAAAGGCTTTCAATATGTTTTGGTCAGAGCGGAATCACTGGAACTGTGAAAATGTAGGAATTCTAAAAAACATACATTTTCCTTTTTTTTTTGCGATACTGGGAATTGAACCCAGGGGCGTTCTACCTCCAAGCTAAACCCCTGGCCCTATTTTTTTATCCTTTGTTTTGAAACCAGGTCTCACGAACTTGTGGAGGGCCTCACTAAGTAGCTGAGGCTGGCCAATAACCTGGACCCTCTGGTCTCCGGCTCCCAAGTACTGGGATTATAAGCGTGTGCCACCACGGCCGGCTTAAATTTTCCTTTTAATTGGACTCGTTATGAATGCTTTTTCTTTCCCTGTGATGGGCGCTGGTGCACAGAATCAGGTAAGACACTGATAGAAGTCAATTACGGTATCTCCTTAGAACTGGTGAAATACAAGTGCAAAGACCCGTAACCTATGTGTCTTTCCTGGGCAGACATAGAAATTAGTTTTAATCTTAAGTGATTGGTCATCCAGGGAGAAAATATTTTTAAAAAGAACTTAGATAAAAGCAAGTTATTTTTACTCTTCCAATTTTAAACCTTACACTCCAATCGACAGTCACTTATTAAAAACCTATTAAAGTTTTTAAAATTTATATTTCTGGTAGTTCATTTTTTATGATAATGACTCCTGCTTACATTCAATCTACGGCCCATAAAAGGCCATTGTCTTTCCCAGTTTCAATCCTCTCCACCCTCAAATAAGCTGAGTTGAATTTAAAATTAAATATTTAAAGTTTGCTGCAAGGCATTAAATAAAACTTGGTAAAACAAGAACAGAATGAATTTTTGGCCTAGTCTAACTCGGTCAATTTTAAAATTTAAATCTACTCAGCCATGTATCTTAGGCTCATGTAGAAGGCATCTGTATTAGGTGTGTAAATTGTGTTAAATTTCCCTTCCCCTTTTCTGCAGAAAATTGCATAGCCTTGGACCACAAAGAAGGTACAGATGTTAAATGTTAAAAGACTCCTCAATGATTTTTCCACAGGCTTTTGGTTCACTATTCCATTTAGCATCTCAGATGAAAAGGCTTTTATGGTGAACATTACTACTTTATAAGTTTTAAACATGAGTACTTCTCAAGGAAATAATGAAGAGTTTCACTCTCAAATTTAATATCATTACTGATGAAGGGAGCATGCTTTCCAAGAAAGGCAACTTCCTCTTAAATATCCCCTTCCTTCTAATGTGTCCATCCTGATGTCATAGGGTAGCTAAGGACAATGTGACAAGAAAATAGTTAAAATAGTTACATTGTAAAATTAAGCTTTCTTCAGAAATATTGACTTTAAGTAACTTCTGACACTTAAAAATTTGTATGTTTTCTTATTTCAAACTAAATGCATAGTTAATCTAGTTCATCACTCCCCATTACAATAATTTCTATTTTGTTACAAAATTTGCAACTTAAAACTATGCATTTTTTAAAGAAAAGGCCATGAAGGCTTCATGGGTATAAATAAAGTCAAGTCAGCTAGGCGTGGTGGCACAGGACTGTAATACCAGTACTTGGGAGGCTGAGATAGGAGGATCACAGGTTTAAGGGCAGTCTCAGCTACTTAGCGAGACCCTCAGCAATTTATCAAGACACTGCTTCAAAATGAAAAACCAAAATACAAAGCATTGGGGGTATAGCTTGGAGGTAGAATGCTCTTGGGTTCAATCCCCAGTACCATATCCATCAATCAATTAATAAAGTAAAATCCATACAGTTGTGGGAGAGTAGAGAGAGTGGAGCGTAGATGAGCTTAACGTGCCAAAGAATTATTAAGAATTTGTATCTTTCTTTTATAATTATTCTGGATTGGATGAGTTGGTGGTGTGATCAGATTCACACAGGTTATCCAGAAATGTTTTAGGTTGAATGCTTTCTAAAATTCTTAAGGATAAACAGTTTTTTAGATGTATACAACAAAATAATCTTCTCTCCTAGGTTTCAAAATCATAAAGATCCTTGCTGTATTTAATATCTCATAATTCTTATAACACATCATGCCACCAAAAAATCCTGATAAGCATTTATCTGAATTAGACCACCTACTAAATTCAGCAATCTAGAATAATTTTCAGCATTTCCCCTTCATAAATTGCTTACAAATCTTCTTGTCCTTTTCACTGTGATTATATTGCCATCAATCCAGCTCTAATTAGATTTTAAATTATAAATGTTGCTTAATACTGCTTATTGCAAAAACTGCACAGATAACCCTAGCGTTACAAAAACCTCAGAAATAGATACATGGGGGCAAAATGTGGTACTTAAATTATACCCATCCTTCCGGGAAGATTTTTGTCTTCTACTTACTTTAATTTCAGTCTAGAACTGAGTTAGCAAGAATGATGAACACAGTATAAAATACATATAGCAACAGCAATCCATGCCTGACATTCTCCAGCGAATAAAGGAAGAATACATTAGAATAATAATGAAAGTGCAGCTGTTCTCCATTTTTCTCCTTTTTTCCTCCCCTTATAACTGTCTGTTTTTAATGGAATGCTTCTTTATTTTTTAATGGAAGTACTCTTTTCAGTGGCCTGCTATTTTTCCCCTAGAAAAGAAGTATAATAGGTGTAATCAAGAGAATGGAGAGGTTATAATAGAAGGAAAAAAGTGATGAGATAAGAGATTGTGAAGTGGATGCAATTTCTCAAAATGCTACCATTCCTTTTAAATAGTATAGAGAAAAAAATTTTTAAATGACTGGTTTAGAATTGATTTGAAGGCTTAAATATACCCAGAATTGTGTTAACATCATTCCAAATAATCACAGTACAGCCCGTAGTGAATCCTTATGAAGAAAAATTATGTTTTAGAGTTTTCATAGGAAAGGAAGAAAGAATGAGAACCATTTCAGGATTAATTGAAAATAATGAGTAATGGAAAAGGAATTCTTTTGTAAGTAACAAGTGATATCATTTATATATTCACTCTGCAATTTTGTTTTTTAATTTAGTGGGTTTTGTGTGTGTGTGTGCGTGGTACTGGGGAATGAACCCAGGGACATTCTACCTCTGAGCTACTGCCCCAGCCCTTTTTATTTTTTGTTTTGAAACAGGGTCTCACTAGGTTGCTGAGAATCTCCCTAAGTTGTTGAGGTTGTCCTCAAACCTGTGATCTTTGTGTCTCAGGCTCCTAAGTACAGGGATTATAGGCCTAAAACACCATGCCGGGCTTTTCTGCAATTTTAAATAAACCATTAATATTATTGTGCAATAAAAGAGGGTGAGAACAATAGCGACAAAAATGCATTTAATTTTATTTATTATTTTTCTTTAACAGTAACCCAAATTGCTCTAGTTGAAATTCAAAAATATGGTCGCATTTTGAGACCTCAGATTTACTTATTTTACTTTATCTCAATTTATGTTTTAAGCTGAAAATTAATAGCTCAGTATTTCAACAATTTTGACTGAATGAGTTTTGATCTTAATGAAAAATTGAATTTTTTGCCCACAAAAATGGTTTTTTGAAAAAATCAAAATATCAGATCCTTTGAAAAGAAAGGATAAGATGACAGTGGACATTACAAATTTCATTTTAAATTTCAAAGCATAGTTTTCTACTTGGAAATATTTAGTATGGATATCATATTTACATAAACACTTACTTTTATATTTTATATTTGTAATATTAAGTTATTTCAGATTAACATAAAAATGAGTTCAATTATATTTTACATGGTAATTATCATTTATTATTACAGTAGTTATGATTCAGTGATCTATTGCTAAAATATTGATTTTTTGAGATAACACTTTAATAATTTCTACTTATGCAAATGGCTTGTAGTACCTGTAGGATTGGGTAGAATGTGAAGTTAAAGTTAAATGAAAGTATTCCCTGATTTTCTTCTGTATTATTGTTGGACAAATTTTACTACAAACACTAAATCTAAGAAAGAAGTATTTTCACCCCAAATAATAAAATTATTGATCTTTATTACTAAACTATAAAGGAATAAACTGTGAATGGCATTTAATAACTGTGTTTTTCTTTTTTTGCGGTACCCGGGATTGAACCCAGGGGCATTCTACCTCCGAGCTACACCCCCGGCCCTATTTTTTATCCTTTATTGAAACTGGGTCTCAGGAAGTTGCGGAGGGCCTCACTAAGTAGCTGAGGCTGGCCTCAAACCCGGATCCTCTAGTCTCCGTGATATTTTTAATTATCTTAATATAAAATGTTTCATACTAAGTATGAGGTATTTAGCATATGAAATTCCACTTTTAAATATAAATTTAATATTATATTTTCTTAATTTTGAGGAAAAAAATGCACAGAGTTAAGAATTTAAAAAAAATACTGTTTTGTACATCCACTTCATTTTTCCTTCTGAAGATCCCTGTTTTACTGATTATTTCTGTGTAAAAGTTTTATTGGGATATAATTGACATATACAATTCACCATTTCAAAGTGTATAATTTATTGTTCTTTTAGGATATCACATATTTGTACAACCATCACCATGTAATAATCTAAAATTGTTTATATCCCTCCCCAAAGAAACACTGTACCCACTAAAAATTGCTCCCTATTGTTCACTTCTCAAAGCCCTAAGCAACCATATTCTGCTTTCCTTTTTTAAAAAAATATACTTTGTTGATGCATTGGACCATACATCATACTGAGGCCTAGTGTGATAGAAACATGCATGCTCAGAGTGCTGGGTACATTTCCCTCTGAATCCCAACCCACTCCCTTCTTTTCCCTGTTCATAATATTGAAACTGGTATTGGTAGCTTCACCATTGTACATAGGATTGTTTGAACTGCTTCCTTCATCAGGTTTCCCCCCTCACCATCTCTCCTCCCTCTCCAAATCCCCTTCCACTCTCCTACTGGTATCTCTCATTTATCTGAAGTCTCTTTTGTTTCTGTCACTATACATTTACCTATTCTTGAAATTTAACATAAATGAGGTTATGCAATGTGGTTTTTTTTATTATCGAATGATATACAACTGAAAGGATAGAATGTGTTTAATCATCCATTCCTTGGATGATGAATATTTGGGATTTTTTATTTCTTGGTAATCATAAAAAGTGCTGCTCTGAACATTCATGTACAGATTTGTGCCTGGATCTATATTTTCATTGTTTTAGGTATATTCCTATAGGAAGGAACTACTGAGTAATATGGTAAGTACTAGCAGTTTGAAGAGCCAGCAAACAGTTCTCCAAGCTGGCTCTACCATTTTATGTGACCATAAGAAATAATTGTTTTAATTTTTTTATTTCATTGCCAAAACTATGCTGTTGTTTATTTAATTTATTATAACCATGTAAGTGTATATACATGATATTTTACTGTGGTTTTGACATGTGTTATTAGTTTCCCTAATTAATCCTTAGTTATTAGTTTCCCTAATAACTAAAGATGTTGAACATATTTTTTATGGGCTTATTAGCCAAGAAATCAAGAGGGCACTTCCAATTATAGTAGCTAAAAAAACCCTAAAATTATGTAAAAATACCTAAATTTAACCAAAGAGGTGAAAGATCTTTATAATAAAAACAATACAACATTAATAAAAAATGAAGAGGCTACAAAAAATGGAAAGATATCCATTTTCATGGATTGGAAAAATCAATATTGTTAAAAATATCCTACAAGATCAATCTCCATCAAAATACCAATGATATGCTTCAAAGAATAGAAAAACACAATCCTAAAATTTGTATGGAACTACACAAACCCCAAACATCCAGAGACATCTTAAGCAAGAAAAGCAAAGTAGGAGGCATTATATTATCTGACTACAATGCCCACCAAAAAACTGTAGCATTCAAAGTAGAATGGTATTGGCATAAAACCAGACACACAGAACAATGAAACAGAATAGAAAGCCTAGAGGTAAGCCCATGCCGCTACAGTTAACTGATGTTCAACAAAGGGGCTAAGAACATGTGTTGGAGAATAGACAGTAGGTCTTCTAATAAATGGTGCCAGAAAATTGAATAGCACCTGCAGAAGAATGAAACTAGACCTCTGTTTTCACCAGTTACAAAAGTGGACTCAAAATAGAGACACAGATGTTAAGAATTGAAACAATAAAACTGTTAGAATAAAACATAGGGAGAATGCTTCAAGACATTGGAAGTGTCAGGCATTTTTTAGATAAAACTTCAAAAGCATAGAAAAAAATGCAAAAATATACAAATGGGATTACACCAAACGACATAGCTTCTCCTTAGTAAAGCAAATAGTCAACAGAGGGAAGAAACGCCCTGCACAGTGAGAGAAAATATTTTCAAACTATACACCTGACAAAGGTTTAATACCTGGAATGCATAAGGAACTACAAAACCTCAATTCCAAATATTATAAAATGTCAATAGACCTAAATACACATTTCTTAAAAGAAAACATACAAATGGCCCAAAAGTACTTGAAGAAAAACTTCTCAACATCACTAATCATCAGGGAAATGAAAATCAAAACGCAATGAGATGTCACCTCACTCCAGTAAGAGTGGCTCTTATAAATATGACAAAAGATAACATGTGCTGTCAAGGATGCAAAGAAAAGGGACCCCTTGCACACTGTTGATGGGATTGTAAATTAGTATAGTCATTATGGAAAACAATATGGACGTTCTCAGAAGATTAAGAAGGAGAACTACTATATTATCTGGCTATCACACACACCTCTAGGTACATGTCAACATTCTCACTTCTGTAATCCAAAATGACTGACCATACAACTTAGAGGAAGGAAGGTTTATTTGCTCACAGTTTTGAAGACTGTAAAGGTTCAGTCAATGTCAGGCTGGGTCTGCGGAGCTCAGGGCATGGTGGCAGGGAGCAGAGAAAGGGAGAGCACTGGACTCTTCTCTCACACCATGGAGGCTAGAAGCAAAAGAGAGAGCAGGGAGAGAAGACATCTATATAAGCCCCAAGGCCACACCCCCAAGGACCCCTTAGCAACCAAGCCCCACTCCCAACATGCTACCTTGTTTCCATGAGCGCAAGGGGGACAATTTAAATCCAAACCATTACACTCTGCCCCTGGGCCCATAGACTTCACACTACCTCACATTGCAAAATGCATTTAGTCCATCTCCAGGAGTTCCATAATCTTAACAATAATTGCATTGCTCAAAAGTCCAAAGTCTCCCCTGAGACTCAAGGTAAGCTCTTAGCTGTGAGCCTCTGTAACATCACAAGCAAGTTACGTGCATCCAATGTACAATGGAACATCATAAATATTCTAAAAGAGAGGAATAGGACCATAGAAAGAAGGAATGGGGGAGCAAAACAGGATCAAAATCCAGCAGGGCAAGCATCCAATCTTGCAGCTCCATTTCTGGCATCTGGGAAGCATGGTGATAAGAGGCAATCTCCAAGGGGGCCTTGGAAGCCCAGCCCATGTGGCCTCATTGATTGCAACGGGCAGCATACTGGCTCTTCTAGCCTGGCTCCATGGCTTGCAGCTTGCAGCCTTTCCTTGCAGTCATTCCACATTTGTGGCATTTCTAAATTGTGGGTTTCTTTTTTTTTTTTTTTTTTTTTTTTGCAACCTTGACTTCACCCTCACAGCTTCACAAGTAATCCCATTGGGCCTGCTTGCAAGGATTCCGACCCTACCACACATTGCCTGGCTTCCCAGGCCTTCTTGAACTATGGGAGGGGAGGGTGGAGATACCACCACAATCCCTTTCTTCTAGCAAAGCCCAACATTACATGATCACCCAAATAGACCACCAGCAGGAAAGGTAGTCATGACCTTTTCAATCCTGGCTGCTGCTGGGCCTGTTTTAATCCTGGCAGCCACCAGGCCCTTTTCAATCATATCCACCACCACTCGGCACTTGTTTCCATGGTCCCCCACTTGGGCTCAATGCAGACCACATTCCTTTCTTTGTGTGTATGCAAAACATTTGACCTCATTCAGATATCTTTCTTTCACAACACCATCTCCCTGGGCCCAAACTTCACACAGGCCTTTCTAGCCAAATTGCAAATCTATAAAGTCTCTTTGCTTTGCTTTCTGTTTCCAACATTCACTGTACAATTGGCTGAATGCAGACATCAATATCCATAATGCAGTTTGGATACTTTGCTATTTTGAGATTTCCTCCGCCAGCTTCATCAGTCCATCATCTTTAAATTCAGCTTCCCACAAAGTTTCAGGACACAGGGAAAATGCTGATAAGCTCTTTGCCAGAATATAAAACATGTGGCCTCCTATGGAGTCCTCTTTGCCTTCTGAAATCTCCTGAGCACAGTCTTTACCATTGGTCTTTCTATCAGCATTCTGGCCCTTCCCACTTCCTCTCACAAACCAGTTCCAAACACTCACATAACACATGGTCAGACTTAGATATAGCAATGTCCCCATTTCTCTGATATCAATTCTGTCCTAGTCAATATTCTCACTGCTGTGATCAATAAGCCTGACCACACATAATTTAGAAGGCAGATTTACTTGCTTACAGTATTTGAAGATTTCAGAGGTTCATTTCATGTCAGACCAGGTCTACAAAGCTCAGAGCATGGTGGTTGGAATCAGAGAGAGAGAGTGAGAAAGGGCTCTGTTATCACATCATGGAGGCCAGATGCCAGAGAGAGGAAGCAAGGGGATTCAAAGATACAAGCACAGTCCCCAAGACCACTCCCCCAGGAACCTATCTCCTCTAGTCACACCTTACCTGCCTAGATTATCAACCAGTAAATCCATCATAATGGTTTTATTTACTGATGGGATTGCAACCCTCATGGCTTGATTACATCAGCTCTAAGCATTAATCCATGAGCTCTTCAGGAGATAATCTATATCTAACCATAACAGTATATATCCAAAGAAATTAAATCAGTATGTTGAAGAGACATCTGTAGTCATATGTTTATTGCAGTACTATTCGCAGTAGCCAAGAAATGGAAACTTAAGTACCCACCAACTGATGAATGGATAAAAAAATGTGATACACATATGCAATGAAATACACCTCAACCATAAAAAGAATGAATTCCTGTCTTTTTCAGCAACATGGAAGGAACTAGAAATCTATCATTATGCTAAGTAAAATGAGCCAGACACCAAAAGCCAACTACCCCATGATCTCCCTCATTTGGAGAATCTAAAAAGTTTGTACTCATTGAGGTTGAGAGTAGAATGGTGATTACCAGAATTTATGAAAGGAAAATAGATACAAAGAACCAGAAACTATGTTACAACTTATCAGAGTGCCCAGAACAAATATGGCATCACAGCTATCATGTTTTCATTCCTATTGGCTTAGAAACTATTGTCATTTACATAGAGTGATCATAAAATGTGGAGTTAAGGACACATTTATATCCTAGTTTAAGTTAGTAGGTAAGATTATACTTATCAAGCTAAGAGAATATTTAAATTCCCAGAGTATACTGTTTGCTTGTCTACATACACAGAATTATTTGAAGCTCTTTTCTTTGTGATGTAATTGTTTTCTGGAAAAAATAATAAGCTCAATACTGCAGCATCTGGAACCCTAATTTATTTTCAAAAGTGCTCACCATAATATATGTAAGAATTGAAGGAAAAGCTACTCCCGAAGCATACTGAGATAATTCCATCAAAACTCCTTTCAGAGAGGCCCTGCAGCAACCGCTTTGAGGGTCCCAGCTTGAAGATTTCCACTAGAAGTGGAGCCATGATGATGACAGCTGCTTAGCCTTGAAAATCTCAGAAGCTGCTAGAACCTTGTCCAAGGAGGTGGTTGAGGAGAGAACAGTAGCTCCTGGAAATATCATACTGTTTATTAACTTGCTTGGCCTGTGCTATTTCGCAGTGTAGATGAACCAAAGAAAATACTTCTTGGGAAGAGAGAGAAGAGTAGGAGATTTGGAGTAGGCAAATATTGGAAATCTAGATACTTATCTTACAAGATGATACACCACTTTTCTAGGTCTCAGTTACCTCCCTCATGTAAGATGGAATAGGTCACACCTTCTGGGATTTTTTTTTCAGTATTTGATGAAATGTAGACAATCAAATTTTATAGAACATAATTATTATGCTGACTAGAGATGACAGTCCCTTTGGATCTTTCCTCCACACATCCTTTCCCAGTCAATCTTTCAGGCCATCCTGCATGATACTTCACATACTCCCTGCTCTTGTCACCTTGCCATTTTACATACACCAACAACCTTGCTTTTATTCTTCTTAGAATTTATTATATAAAATGTAAATTATATCAATATCTTAAATATTGTTATTAATAATATGCTTATTATTAATATTAAAATATTATATGTTAATATTAATATATTGAGCCAGCGTGGTGGCGCATGCTTGTAATTCCAGTACTTGGGAGGCTGAGACTGGAGGATCCGGGTTTGCGGTCAGCCTCAGCTACTTAGTGAGGCCCTCCGCAACTTAGTGAGACCCTGTTTCAAAATAAAGAATAAAAAAATAGGGCTGAGGGTGTAACTCGGAGGTAGAATGCCCCTGGGTTCCATCCCCAGTACTGCCTAAAAATATTAATATATTAAACATATTGATATTATTACTATGTTTAATATTCTTGCTTGTTACATCTGTTCCATTCTGGACTACAAGATAGGTAAAGGCCGGACCATTGGCAAGCTCTGTTCCCCGCTGAATGCCAGTACCTAGAACAGATAATCATATATAGTAGATGATCACTATCTGTTAAAGAAATAAACAAATAAGGCACAAATACATGAACAAAGGACCTGGTTGGGCCCTAGCCTTGAATTTTAATTAATCTTGAGTGTATTTGTAGCCCTCACGTCCTCTATTTGTTGCTCCTTTCCCAACTCTGAGAAGCATTTTTTATTTTTTAGGTACTGGGAATTGAACCCAGGGGCTTTCTACCGCTGATCTACACCCCCAGCCCTTTTTATTTTCTATTATGATTAATTTTTTAAATTTTTGAAACAGAGTCTCACTATATTTCTAAGAGTCTTGCTAAGTTGCTGAGGCTGGCCTCAAACCTGAGATCCTTCTGTCTCAGCCTCCCAAGTGCTAAGATTATAGGTGTGTACCACCACACCCAGCTGAATGTACCACTTTAAATTTCACTATGATGTCAATTGTATCACATCAGTAAAATTCTAATAATAATAACAAAAAAGCACTAGACTACAAAAATATTTGGAATGAGGAGAATGAAACTTAAATGAGTTTGTGACTTTATTCTGTAGACTATTTTGTATAAACAATGATTTAAAACAAATATAGCCTAGTGATGATCTGCACTTTAAAAATGGTTCAGACTAGAAGACTGAAGTTACTTGGATCATCGGTAGTTTAAGATTCTACTTTAATACATTGGATAACAAAAGTCAGCAACCACAACACAGTAGTAGATATTTATTATGGAAGTAGAAATAACAGGATGCAGTTCCTAATAGAGCAAGAATTTGAGGGAGTGGGAAAATGATTTCTATGCTGTCTAAGTTTCTGGATCCAGTTTTCTATGGGAATAATGGCTTTGTTATTTGGAAAAAAAATTCAAGACGGTGGAGATGTTCTCCTTTATTTACTGGAAAGTTCCCCTTTGGTAACCAATTACACAGATGTCTATTCAAATGTCACTAGAGTAGAAATGGATTTTTCCTAAAAAATAGTGCCTTTAGAATTTGCCAAAAAAATAAGACGAGCTAATCATAAATTTCACAAGTATTTTTAAATTAGTTTTCATTTTAAGGTAGTATAAATGACATACAAGCAATGTATCCAATTAAAATTATAATATTCAAATTAATATCTTCATCATGACCTCTCAGGGGAATCTTTAAACTGAGTTGATTAGATGTTACTACTGATCGCTGGAACAGAAAAATGTGATTACTGTTTTTATAGGTGCGTGGCTAAAGATGAAAGGAAATCTCTTTTTTCCCCCTATCTACATATCATTTCCGCTATCCATTTTTCCCCTTAAACCACAGTCGATTTTGTGATGATCAAGAATATCCTATGACAGCTATAAAAGAAGTACTTTTTCTCTAATGCTATAAAAGAATTGGTGTTTTATTTTAAAAGAAAGTACCAGATTTTTGTGTGTCTACATCTCCAAACCCAGCACCAAGTGTCTACATGTGAAGCCTATTTACAAAGAGAATGCAAAGGCATGAATTTTGTACATGAATAATTTAGAAGACCTAGAGCTGAAGTGATCTCATCGCCCCATCTATTTGCCTCTTCAGAGTAAACGCATTTTAGAAAGCCAGAAGCAGAGCATAATGTTAGAGACACCAGATGGGCAGATCTACGTAGGCACAAATCTGTGTTTAAACTATTTTGTAGGACAGAATATCTGTGTATGCTATAAACAATTCTTATAAGGAATGCCAGAAAAAAAATAGGGAGAAAAGTTGTCAAAAAGATGTTGCATAGCACAGTAAAACAGTCTTTTCCTATTTTACCTTTTTTTTGATGCATCTGAACATAAAAAATTAAATATTGTACTTCGAAGTGCTTGGCACATGACTTGAGAGAATATATGCTAAAAGTGGTTTATTATTTTTTCTTTCTCTTTAGTCCTTGCTTCAAAAATTTCATTTTCCTTTAGGTTTATTCAAATCATTCTTATGCAAGTTTGAAAAACACTTATAGTAGTAGCTGATTTATTGTTAAACTTGAATACCCACTAGATTTTTCTTTTCTTGTAGCTCTAAGTAAGTATCAAGAGCAGACACACATTTGGACTTGGCTAGCTGAGTTTCTTCTTTGTTGGTTCCAAGTCAATTAAAAGTGCTCAAAGCTTCCTAAGGCCCCATGTAGCAATAATCCAGTTCTTACTTCAATCCAATTTCAATGACTTTTCCTGCAGTTGACAGTAATATAGCCCTCATGATGACCAATTAGGTATTCTACATAAAAATCGCAGCTGCTTCAGTGGAGAAAATGATTACTGTAACATCTGCTAGTGTACTGATAAGGTTATCAAATGAGAAACTAAATCTTGAAAATCAGCTGCTCCTTATTCCAGCATCTTTCAACTCCCATGGAACTATTAATTCTAGAACATATACGAGATGAGTCAGCATAAAGCAAAGGAAAAAAGCCAAATGGCACAATAGTGGTTCATTTTAAATGTACCTACAAGTCAGGCAAGACATAATTCAAGCATGCATTAAACTTTTCACACTTCTCAGAGAAATTGCATTAGTCCGAAATTTATAGGCTAATGATATTGGACACTTTCCTTGGAATGCAGCGCACACATCACATATGATGTATAATGTATGCTTAATGAAGTGCCAGTAGGTCCAGCAGAGTAGTGGGAGGGGCTGAGGGAGGAAGGAAGGAAGGGATTAGGGGGTATTGGGGAGGAAACAGACCAAATAATGTTATGGGCATAAATAAATGTATCACTATGAATCTCACTAACATGGACAATTACAATGTACCAATAAAATTTTTAAAGAGGGCCAATATGGAGATACTATTCAAATAAATGAATATAACTATATATACGCATATATGTATATATGGTTGTTCTATCTCTATGGAGAATTTATTTTTATATTTCAGGAACAAGTTAAGCTTCCATATATGATATTATGAAAAATGCTGCAGAATAATAAAAATAGTTGCAGAAGATACATAATAATATGATCATGGAGAAGAGAAATAATTACTAGATGAGGCAAATAAAGCACATAAAAATTTTGAAAACCTCAGTAATGCCAAATTCAAATTTAAACTTCTGTAAGATAACACAAAGTCAATGGGTGCTTAACAAACCAAGAGACATACAATATACTCATATTACAGACAAAGGAACAGGATATTTACTTAAAATTAATTGCTACAAATCATGTGAAAAAATAATCCATATTGAAGAGAAATGTATGGAACACTTACAACATCTAAGAGACAAACATCCAATTATCATATGAGTGAAAATTCATTCTGAGAAATAATGGAAAAGATTCTAGATAGGATAAATATATTCCAATTAGAATGGCAACTTTCAACATTTGTTGAAAGTAAGGTTCATGTGATTGTAATCAGTACTTTTATCTTTAGTTGACGACATCTTGAGTCATATAGACTCTTGAGACAAATACTACAGTGTTCAATGTAATTAAAATGTGAATATCCAATAACCCAGAAAGTCTATATTTCTTAATATCTTTTGTAGAGAAAACTCACACCTGTGTTGATGGAGGAAAGTACAGCATCATTCATAACTGAAAAGAACTTTGTATGTGTGTGTTGGGGGGTACATGTGTGCCTAATGAGATAGATTGAGAACTTTACAGTTACATAGATTTTATGATAAGATCCTCCAGATATACTGCAGAACTATTTTTGTTTTTAAATCACAAGATGATATATATGATATGAATTTACATTTAAATACACACAAAAATACCATAATTTTTCTTTTTATTCATCTTTTAATTTTATTAGTCTGGGATTCTTTTTGTTGGTGTATATTAATTATACAGACTAGTGAGCTTCATTGTGGCATATTTGTACATGCATGTAACATAATTCTATCAATTTCACTCCCCAGCACCTTTCTGTCTTCTTTCCCCCAGCCTCCTTTCTTTATCCTAATGGTCCCCCTTATATTTTCATGAGATTGCTTTTTTCCCCTTAGTTTCCAAATATGAGAGAAAACACAGCACTCATCTTTCTGAGCCTGGCTTATTTTGCTTAACATGGTGTGCTCTAATTCTATCCAATTTTCTGCAAATGACCTAATTTCATTCTTGTTTATGGATGAATAAAATACCATATTTTCTTTATCTATTCATCCATTGATGGGCACGTAGGCTGGCTCCATAACATGTCTATTGTGCATTGTGCTATTATAAATATGGGGATGCTTGTATCTCTAAAGTATGCTAACATTAGTTCTTTTAAAAATGCCTATTGGATCATATACATATCTATACATATGTGTGTATATATATAGTCATAATGAGTCATGTGGAATAATGATGACTTGTCTGACAACTACTAGGCAGTGTGAAGTGTGCAAATGTCAAGGACAGAGTGTTGGTAAACAGGGTCATCAGGTTTAGCCATAGCAGTTGATTTTGTGTAAAAAGAATGCATCCATTTAGGCAACATCACGAAATCTTACAGAGTATTTAATATAATGCTGAGAATTTGAACAGAATCTGAGATCACTAATGCCAGTGAAATTGGATATTGAAGTAGAAAAATAGTAGCTAAAAGAGGATAGAAAAAATGAAAGGAAAGCAGATATAACCCGGCTGCAAAGATTTCCCAATTTCATCTCTCTGGTGTAAATTTTAGTTTTCATGTGTATATGGAAAAAGGAAACATACATCAACTTATTTGAAAGGTATAGTAAAATACAAAAGGTGGTTAAGCTATTTTTGGTAATGTTTCCCACTCCAAAACAAAAGTTATGGCAATACTTATTATTTTTCCTATTATAGCAGCATTAACAAACATGGAAAATGGGGTGACAGGCAGTTTTAGAAGAGAAATGAGTGTCTTGTATTTACACTCTAGAAATTTAGGTAATACTATGTGTAGTGTTCTTTTCTCCAAAATGCAATCTCCACTGTGACATTTTAGTTACCTACAGAAGATAGAAGATAGATAGATAGATAGATAGATAGATAGATAGATAGATAGATGATAGATAGATAGATGATAGATAGATGATAGATATAAATAGATGATAATGGATGATAGATGATGACGATAGATTAGATAGATGATAGATAGATAGATGGATAGATAGATAGATAGATAGATAGATAATCTACTCTGCGTCAAATAAAATGCAGGACCAATATAGAAAATGTTGCTGAGATATGGCAGACTTTCCAGTTGAGCCTGACCAATCAGTGCCTTGAAGGTAATGTATGTTAGAGCTGCTAACTCAAAGCCTTATGTTATAAATTTCGTTGGATAAAATAAAAGCCAATTGCTTCAAACGCCACATACAGAACAAGAGATTTGCCAGGAAGTCACTAGAATATGAAAATCTTATATGCTTTGTAATAAAAATGGAACATCACCATACTTCAGCTAAGATTAAACAGGAGAAGTAATTTTAGGTAACATTTTCAAAGTGATACATTTAATATCTTCAAACATTTGTCCAATGTTTGAGGCCATATTTTTAAATATTTTATTTATTTTTTAAAATGATTTTGTTTAACTCATTTTAAGTTATCTCTCTATATTAAAGGTGTGGATTATTTAACTGCCATGCATAATGTAAATATATTTTTGTTTCCTTGCATTTTACTCTTTTTGTTGTTATTTAAGCTTACCACTTGGGGGCACTAAGCAAATTTTTTGAGTTCTATTCAGAGACATTTTACTGGTTGCTCTCTTGCCTCTGAATGACTTCCGCATTGAAAATTATGGCTATTAGATGAAAAGAGGGCTGTAGAAAGATGAGAACTGTTAAGAAAAAGGCAGTCTTTCCTTTTCTCTCACAAGAGATCTGTGATGATGAAGATAAATCTGGAAATACTAATAACCAGACGGAGAATAGTTGCTGAGGCTTCTCATCCCATATATGATCTATCCTTTGTCCAATTTGCAAATATTTATTGACAAGAAATTAAATGAGTAGTCACGTGATTACTCCAGACTCCCAAGATAACTAATATTTTGGGAACCATTTTGATTTGATCTTCAGTGTGAAAATCCTGACTTCTGCAAATGTATTTGCCAGTGGCCTTTTCTAGCCATCCTATGTCACAAAACAACATTAGAGATGGAAGCCAGCTGCCCAACATTACTGAGTGTCAACTGCAAGCTCAAATATTAACTTGGTGTACAACATGTACCTCATGAAGGGTAGCTAGCTAATCTTCATTACTGTCTTATGGGATAGCTATTATTTTTACTTGTTTAGCTGGTAGGAAAGAAAATGGAAACCCAGAAGGGAAAATAGATTTTCTATATTCTCACAAGCATTCTTTTTGTTTTGAATATTTTCCTGTTTTTTTAAAAATAAAAAAAGACATGTTGGTAGTAGTGCTGGTGCAACGAGTGGTAATGTGCAGCCAGTGTTTGACGCTGCTTCTCAAAAACAAGTAGTCTTTAATGAGCATTTACTCAGTTAAGGTAGTGTTTAAGATCTGTGACCTTGCGACTTCAGTTCTACATACCAATATACTACAATATACTACATACTAAAACAAGTGTTATGTGTTTTCAGGGAGGCAATGAAGCAATAGAATATCATTTGTTTTCCTACAGAAAATTATCCTAATTCTCCTATTTTATTCCAAAAAAATAGGATCTATTAAAACTCCCAGCCTCTAGTTTGAGAATCAGATAACCAGATGGGTAGCTTACATGTTTAACAACTATATAGATTGATTGCTTTTATTATACTGTGATGAAAAATTCACTAAAGTGAGGTAGTATTTCCAATAGGACTCTAGGAATGTAAACACATGATACTATGCTTAATTATAGATATAAAATATCACATTAAGTAAACTCTTTATGACCATTATATTAATTACTCAAGCAGTACATTTCTTTGAGAATAAGTCAAGGTCATCGGGGGCTTAAAAGTAATTTTAAAAAATCAGTAATATATATGAGTTGAGACAGATCTAAAAATGTTAATTATTTCCATGAAAGATTAAAATGTGAGAGATAAAATGATATAATTTGCATGTACATAACACCTTTTACTTTACAAAAGGCTTCAATAAGCTCAGAACAGAATAAAAATGGCTTTTGTAATCAGGTATATCTGAATTTAAGTTTTGGGGTCTAGCACTCATTAACTGACTTGGTACCATATCTACACTTGCCGAATTTCATTTTCGTCAACTGGGAAAAAAATTATATGATCCTACCTATACAGTTATTGTGACAATTCTTTTTTTTTTTAATTTTTTTTTTGCGGTACCGGGGATTGAACCCAGGGGCGTTCTACCTCCATGCTACACCCCCTGCCCTATTTTTTTTTATACTTTATTTTGAAACCGGGTCTCACGAAGTTGCGGGGGGGGGGGCTCACTACGTAGAGAGAGAGAGAGAGAGAGAGAGAGAGAGAGACAGGGAGAGAGAGACAGGGAGAGAGAGAGAGAGAGCTGAGGCTGGCCGCGAACCCGGATCCTCCGGTCTCCACCTCCCAAAGTACTGGGATTACAAGCGTGTGCCTTATTGTGACAATTCTAAATAAAGTGTGCAATACAGCACCAAATACAGAAATGTTTACATTAAAAATCCTCCAATCCGTATTACATTGGGTTTAAATGAATGTAAATGGACCCTCACTACCATTTATGTCCATCTCTGTTTACGAGTCTATAACCGCTACACAGGACCTTGCTGATTTTTCATAATGTTCTAAATGCTATTTGTGAGCTACCTGCAGACATTTGACATGCTCAGAAGAGTATGGCAGTGCTAACACCACCTCCTGTATGTTGGATATCTAATGAGGCTCTTCCATGTTTGGTGAATCCTACTAAGTGCCACAGGACACCACTATGCTTTCAGTGCTAAGCTGCCTTCTGTCTAACCAGGGAGCAACATGAAGACCAGGTTCTGTGTTCTGGGGACTCTTTCATGCTACACTCTTAAGGTGACATTCTGGAAATGCATTCCCTCCAGGCCTCAATCCACATCCGTCTAGCTGAATAACATGAGAAATTAAGGTGATCTTTCATTCCTGGCCTAGTCGGGTGACAAAAACCATACTGACTGTTCTCTTCAGTTTTCTTCCTTTCCTCTCTCTAGCCACATTCCCAAGGTGTACTTTTAAACTTTCTTCTCCATCACTTTCTTTCCTTCATGCCAATCATTAATACCTCCAACCATATTAACAAAGACATAAGGGAGATAATACTCCATGTAGGAGAAGATTAGATTCCATGATGACTTGTTTGAGCTCACATGTTAAAAGCAATTTTCCTATTTGGAGTTTAGGTTATTTCTACACCATAGTTACTAGTCCTCCAAATCTATAATCTTGTGTTCACCTGGGAAAGAAAAGAGTTGTTTTCAATATCTATGTTAGTTTTTTTATTGCTATAACCAAAAATACCTCACATGAACAACTTACATGAGGATGGTTTTATTTTGGCTCATGATTTCAGAGGTTTCAGTCCACCCTTGGCTGGCTCCAAGGAAGAAATATCATGGTGGAAAGGTGGGAAGAGGAAAGCTGCTCAGCTCATGGCAGCCACAAAGCAGAGAAAGAGAGAGAGTAAGGCACAGGGACAAAATACAATCCTCAAGGACATACCCCTAGTGACCCACTTATTCCAACTAGCCTCCACCTCCCAGTAGTCCATTCGGCTATCAATGGATAAATCCACTAATGAAGTCAGAACCCTCATGATCTACTCACTTCCCCAAAGCCCCACCTCTGAACACTACTGCCTTGGGATCAAACCTCCAACACATTGGGGACACTTCATATAAAAACCATAACAATATCATCATCCCAATACCATACCACCAAGAATCTACAGGATGACTAAGTATGAATAAGAACTTTATATTCATTTTCATGCTAACTTACAATAAACCCACAGAGGAGGTACAATGGTTATGCACATTTTATTCATGAGGAAGTGGTGGTTTCAAGTGGTCCAGTGAGATCCAGGAGCAAATCATCATAGGACAATTTCACATGCAGTCAGCCATTCCCCATGCATGACACCTCTGCTAAGTCAGCCACTGTGCTGGACCAGATTCTGGGCCTGTGGCTGAACTCTGGAAGACTCTCATTAGTAGTGGAAGACAATGATAAAGTGGCCAAATGAGGGACTTTAACAAAGAAGCTTCAAGTATGCTTTGATGTTGCTTTTCTTCCATTCAATCCCATTCAACTTCAATGAGAATCCAACAAGCCAGGAATATTCAGAAGGAATTTCAATGTGCACTGTGCTTTCTTCTTTCTGAAAATATTTTGCTTAGCAAAAGCATACTCTGCTAATTATTATAAACCATAAAATTCAACATAAGATATAGACACTGAAGCAGATGGTGAAACTCAAGTTTTCATATAATACAAAAATACCTTTAGTGTGCCATTATTAATTTTTAAAAATCTACATGAATAGCTCTTCACAAATAACTGAGATATTCTTCCATGTTGACTAAGCATAATAAAATACTTACCTTTATGAAGTTGTGCCTAAGAAGTTATACGCAAAATGACAAGAAAGGAAATATTTATACAATAATTCACACCAGTTTCCCCAGATTAGCATGATTGCAAACACATGTTAAAAAAAATCTTGATTTTATTCCCAGTGAGAAAAATAATCATAAGAGCATATTTTAATTGCTCAGAAAGAAAGACATTAATTTCAAGTTTATTTTTAAAATGTGACACTATCTTTTTCCCTTGAGTTTTGTACTTTGAAATGAAAGAATGGCATTTAAACATTGCAGAAATTCTATACTTTTTTTAAAGCTTATTATCGTATATTTTCAGAAACTCTGCATTGCACATGGTAAATAATGAATGAGCTTTGAGAGCATGCCAATATGATATCAAAGTTAAAAAAATAAAAAAAATTGCCTAGTGCAAAGGCACACACCTGGAATCCCAGTACTTGGGAAGCTGAGACAGGAGGATCACAGGTTCCAGGCCAGCCTCAGCAACTTAGTGAGACCCTCAGCAACTTAGCAAGATCCTGTTTCAAAACTAAAAAAAAAAAAGGGCTGGGGGCATAGCTTGAAGGTAGAGTGTTCCAGCACTTAATCCCCAGTAAAAAAAATAAAATTAAAAATTAAATTTCAGTAATGCTAAAACCTCTTATATTAGTAACAGGAAATAATATGTAGCACTTTAATTTAAAATGTACACCACTGAATTTTCTTTAAAATTGAGTCAAACTTGTTATAAAGCTTCCTGTAGGTGGATGGGATTTTGTAACACTAGATTGTTTTTCAGCATTCAAAGAATATTATCTGTACTACTTGGTCATAAAATTCCTCCCTTGAAAATTATTTCTATTTTTTCCTCCCAGGTTCTTCTCTTAAGCTGATCAACCCCTTTTTCTTCTTTTCTCTTCTTCAAAGATGAGCTTTTTCACTAACAGCTAATGGGAATGCCTTAAATATAGGTGATTCTTGATGTATCAAGCAAGATCCTCTTACGCTTTCCCCCCTGCTACCATCTTTCCTATGACAGATTCTCCACTTCCATTATATGAGATGTATATTGTTTATGGCTGACATTAAAATTTGGTCCCTTTTCAGAGTTCAGTTTTCTTCCCCCAAATTTTAACCTAAAATCTATGGCTTCTTTGCGATTGTGACCCCCAGCTAAATGAAATCAGTGTACTTCCCATAAAACTGTTGACAATTTTCAGTTTGTCCCATCTCCAAACTCAACACACATACATACAACCTATGGGAATACTTTTTAAATATTTTGTTCTTTTAAAAAAATTTTACTGCTACAGAGCCTTGAAGCTGCTTATTTCAATTATTAAAATGTTATCCACTGCCCTCAACCTGCCTCAGAATCTCTCTTCACATGAGCACTGATTGATTGCAAAAACACAAATGTGATGGTGTTATTGTCTGACTGAGAACCTGATTACCTACTACAAAACTTCCTAGCCCTCCTAATTCCTTTCTTTCTTTCTTTCTTTCTTTCTTTCTTTCTTTCTTTCTTCCTTTCTTCCTTTCTCTCTCTCTCTCTCTCTCTCTCTCTCTCTTTCTTTCTTGTAGCACTGGGGATGGAACCCACAGGTATTCTATCACTGAGCTATACACACAGCCCTATTTTATTTTATTTTATTTTTAATTTTGAAACAGGGTCTCGCTAAGTTAGCAAGCACTGACCTTGAAACTGCAATCCTCCTGTCTCAGTCTACCAAGTAGTGAGATTACAAGTGTGCACCACCATGCCCAAATTTTAATGCTAACTAATAGCCTGAGTTTTGATTTTCCAAAATTTCCCATGCTCCCAAATTTGCTCCCAATACACTAGTGACATGGACCTGAAATGGCCCATGACTTTCTCTCAGCCTCGCCTTTCATGGTAACAATTCTATTCCTGAAAGGGTATTACCGTCCCAACCACTAAAATTGTCCTCACGCTTATGGTTCCTGGATAAACATCTTCTCTGCATGGGCTATCATTCCAGTCTAGTGAGAGTCATTTTTCTTCCTATTCATGCTCTTAAAAACTCATTATAGTGTCTATATAAAGAGTTTTTATATTAAATTAAGCTATTATCTCTATTAAACAATTAATAAATCATCAACATATTTATCTTCATCTTATTATAAAGACAAATGGCATACACAGTTTTCCCCCTAAGTCAATAAAAACAAAGCATTTTTGGTATAATGGATGATAGTTAGGATACAATGAATACAACTTATTTTGCTCTGAATATTTAGCTTTATTCCCTATAACTAATGGTCATGCATTTATTGAGTTTTAGGAATAAAACTATTTCCAATAAATTTAGATTATTTCATAATATTAAGGATGAGAGAAAATTACATTTTATCTATCTATATATTTGTGAGATTATATATATATACTGTATATGTATATATATTTATTTTTTTCACCATTTTGTGAGTAATAACTAACTATATAGCATACTCTTTTAGGTATAAACCAAAGGGTGAGTCTGAAGAAAACTATCTTTTGTTCTCCTGGTTTAAGAAAGCACACATCTGCTGTTTTCACCTACAGGAAATCACACTGACAAAATCAAAAGCATGGATTCTATAACTGTACTACAAATGTTCAAGTGTTAACTCAAATGCAAATGAACAATGGAACAGCTTTACACAATCATAGCATGAAAAGTGGTAAAATACATGAGCTTTGCACTAGGCACCCTGATTTGCATCTGAGGGTTTGGGGACACCTACATGAAAGCAACCTCAAAAGTATATGTAAGAACTACAGGGGATTATGACACACAGCCACATATACATACATCAACAGCAGATATTCCCCTTAACTTCAAAAGCTGATTTGAAATGCAATGAGAAAGGTAACGGAATTACAGAATAAGAGAGAAAAATTGGTTGAGAAATTCCTTTAATAATCAGATACATAAGATAAAAATGAACATTAAGAATAACAAGTATTAACTTTTATTAAGTGTTTGCTCTACATTCGGCACCATGAAATCTTTCCATATATATTTTAATTTAAAATTAAATATATATATTTGAAATTCTTATTACAAATCTGAGTTACTTCCTATGATGATATCAATTTTACAGGTAGGTAAAGCAATGTATAATAAATTGCACTGGTAGATAACGGGTAGAACATCTATTTGCACTCAGGTCTACCCAATTCAAAGAGCTCTTAATTACTGAAGTACTTGGAGATGGTCCCAATGTGTCAGAATAATGTCAGATATTCTTAGAAAGTTGTTCAAATATGGGGCCTATGTATCGTTATTTTTAATTAAGATTGTTAATTCACAAATTTTACATTTTTGGTCAAAGCACCATTCCTGACTTTAATGCAAAAAAAAATGGTACCAAAATTTCTACGTTGTACTGAGAAATTGTTAGTCATAGTTATGGTTTCATGATTGTTGGAATTTACACAAAATACTTAAAGTCAATACCGTACATAACTGAGCTATTGATAATTTTCACTCAAATAGGATTTTGATAAATGTGATACATATTTCTTCACTTATTAACTAGATAATTATTTATGGTCAGTTAGAAAGATCTTTTATTTGGATTCATTAATTCATCCATTTTAATTGAATGTGCATTCAGAATTAGGTGTAATAGTAGTCATTATCAAGACAGAATGACAGATATCAATGCTGCTAAGTGAATATACATCCCAATAAGGCCTATCATTATAGACACCAAACAGGTACCAAGAGGGACCCGGGCTTCCACAGCAAATTGAACAGCTCAATGATCTGGTAGGTTCAGTGTTCTGGGAAGTTTTTGCAAGAGGGGAGACGTGTGTTCCAGGAGGAGAGAACAGTGTGATATGAAGGCCAAGAGCCCAGAGAGGAGAGTGAGAGTGTGGGGTTTGAGAGGTAGTGAACAACACATTTCATTATAGTCTACATCCGGCCAGGGGAGGGAGGGTGAGGGGCAGACAGCACCTAGCATAACAGTTGTTGATGTCGGTGAACACTGGAGGAGCTCGGTTAGCCAGGGCAGAGTTTCATACTTGTAATGACCTCACAGGGAAGTTACAGGGACAGTAAACAACTCAGTATGCAAGGAGACAGGAGACACCTGCTGAGGTCACACCAGCAGCAGTGTGGCACAAAGGCAGATAATGCAGAGGAAAGAAGTGATTGGGAAGGTTATTAAAAATAAACTAAGGTGAAGCAGAGGGCGGTGGCACACTCCTGTAGCTCCAGCTACTCTGGAGGCTGAGGCAGATGGATCATCTGATACCAGGAGTTCAAGCCAGACTGAGCAAAATGGTGAGAGTATCTAAAAAAGAAAAAAGAAAAAGAAAAGAGAGGAGAGGAGAAGAGAGGAGAGGAGTGGAGAGAGGGAGGGAGGAGGGAGGGAGGGAGGGAGGAAGAAAGAAAGAAAAGGAAGGAAGGAAGGAAGGAAGGAAGGAAGGAAGGAAGGAAGGAAGGGAGC
>PVJS01005106.1:32601-65763 GCA_004027185.1 Glis glis
GTGTGTGTGTGTGTGTGTGTGTGTGTGTGTGCTATATCAAAGGTAGGGAGGAGGGAGAGGAAAGAGTTTGGGACAATTTAGGATTTTAGCGGGAATAACTAGATAAATTGAATGAATGGCTAAAACTTGTTAACCACCTACTGCTTGTCATGCAGTAATTTAAGCACCTTACATGTTTTAACTAATTTAATATGCACCACAATCATTTGACAGAGGTGTTATAACCAGATTTCTACAGGTAAGAAATGTGAGAGGCATAGAGACTGCCTAAGATTATAGTTAGTATAAATAACAGAGATTGAGAGCCTGAGTCCCCCAGGCCTAACCATTTAATCATGTTAGTCTTCTGCCTGGATTGTTTAGATATTTATAAAGAGAGAGACACTGAAGAAGGATTGGACGTGGGTTTCAGGAAGAAACATGAGTTCCATTTTGAACTTGATCTTGAAGATCCCAATGATGCAATCCAATGAAAATTTCCAGTGGATGTTTGGGGTCTATAGCTCTGTCATTCAGGAGAGCACGGTGGCTTAAAGATTTAGATGGGAGAGTTTTCAATAAACAGATGGGCCCTGAAGTCACAGAAAGAAATGAAATTGTCAACACGAGAGGAGGAAATGGAAGTCGTGTATCATCCTCATCTATGTGGGTCATAAAAGGGATATGGAGATGTAAAACATAATCCCTGCATAGACTTTCCCCTCACGGGGAGATAGAGGACTACACAGACAACTGCAATATGGAGTGATAATATCTAAATCAGAAGGCAGAAGCCTTGCGGATGATTTACCTTAGATGAGAGAAGGTCTGGTCCATGAAGTACTTCCTAGAGGCTGCGGTGCCTGAGCTGACTCTGGAATGATGGCTTGGAGCAAATCAGATGAAGAAGAAAGGTACAGTTCCCTTCTCACTGAAGTTCAGTTTCCCTCGGGCAATGGGTGGTTAAGCAAGGAAGAGGCGGCCACAGTAGCCCGGGCATTGATGCTACTTCAGGAAAAGTAATTTCTGCATCATGGTGGAAGGGTGGTTTTGTGGAAGTATTGAGATGTAAGGCTGGGGACATGGGCCAACCAAGAGAAAGCTTTGCAAGGCATAGTGACATCTGTCTGTACATGAACTAGCATGTGCCATGATTGCACAGAGGAATTTCATGTGCAACTGTGAATATCAGAATGTTTTACATGGCTCATCTAAATTTCATTTTTATATTCAGATAATCTGGGGAGTCAAAATTTTATACCTAAATAGCCAAATGATAAAATAGAACCTCTTTTTCTTCCATCTATTCAGAACATTTTACTTGCTATCATGGAATTTTGCCACTTAAAATTATTGCCATGACAAACAGAGTTAAAAGAGCAGTGTGTCCAGAAACAAGATGTCAATTTCTTTTTCATGAAATGCATATGGCGCCACTCTTTGCTTTCCCAAATTCTAAATTGTCATAACATACTTCACCTGGTAATTGGAAATCCCACCAAGAAGAAAGTAAGTGATCACACATACAGTGGTGTATAGTAATTCAAACACAGCATTTCTGGCAACTAACGTCTTTCAAATTAAATTCCAGATATGGACACAGTAACAATCTACATATGTCATTCTTTTCAAAATTGGATTTCACAAAGTTGTATTCTAATATATGTTTATGCTTTTTGGAGATACAGTTACCAAAATCTTAAGGCTTACTCCCCAAATACCTGAAAAGACATAATTATGACTTTCATCCCAATTATCAAATATTATATCAAATAACATGTCTCCTAATTTATTTCTGCATTTTAACAAATATATTTTGACAAAATAGAAATTTTGGCAAGAGCACAGGGAAGAGAAAGAAGCATGTGTTTATTACATAATTTTGCAAAATTAGGAATGTCATTAGCGAGCATAATTTATGTGATTCTTTTTACTTATGCTAATGTATCACCCAGTGTGTTTTCTAACGTCTCATTTGGAATGTACTGGAGGATTTTAATATGATTGACATCGAGTTCTGTCTCCTTGTCACATCTAGTTGTTTTTCTCATGCCTATGTATGCTTTGTAGTGTGTTCCCATAGAGTTGTTAATGGGCCATCAATTATTTGCACAAATTGAAAACAGAAAATAAAAAATTTCTTCACCCAAAGTATTAGTACCCTATCTTAAACTTTAATATGAAAATATTTGAATTTCAGCACAAACATGCTAGCCATTGTGCCAAGACAGATTGTGCAAATTTAAAATTATTTTTTGCATTAGTGGTGCTACAAAAACTTTTGTTTGGAAAGTCCTTCACAATGAGCAATTGGGCTATATTTGATGGGGGATTGGAGAGCCATAGATTTCACATATAACTCTTGAGGCCAAAAAAAAAATTAAAGCATTCTGTATTATTTGCCTACATTCTAAATAGTATTTTGAAAAGTAATTTAAATTTTTAACAAAAATAAGATACTTGAGAGATTTACAATAGCATGTCTTTCTAAGTCAGAAATGAATTATTTCAGAGAATAAATATCACCAAAGAGAAGCATCTCTTTCTTTCTCACATGCTTGCACTTTGAAATTCACTCTTTTTTTTTTTTTGCATGAGCTGCGAGGATATATTTTGTGAAGACGTAAATAGTAATATTTTATAAAGGTCCTTGAAATGACTTCCTCTCTTTAAATCTTGCTTCTCACCTCATCTCCTGGAGGAAGTTCAACCTTGCCAGAATGTGTTGACCAGGCAAGAGGAAAGGAGAAAGAGAGGAGTGCGTAGCAGGTAATACGTCTTAACTATTTACTCCATGCTGAGCCCTGTTTCAACCCTATCCATTAATCATGATAGAAAATCCTCATGGTATGCTGATATTAATACCTTGGTTTAAAGACTAGGAAATCATAAGTTCATTCATGAAGTTACTCAGTCACCGCAGTCGTACTTTAACATGGACACCATGGCCCTAGGTTATAGTGTTTCATTTAGCTTGTATTCTAAGTTCACTTCTTTTAGACAGGAATCCCACACAGCAGCATTTGGTGGTGGTGGGGGGGAAATCAATTTAATGACAAAGTGTTTTTTTCTTGAGTTTTTAAGGGAAGATGACCAGAAATCATCTTTAATGTTTAAATTACTGGGTAGAGAAGAAATAAAGAGTTTTAAGAGATATTATGAGATGTGCATTCTCATGATATACTAGACATGTTATATAAGTAACTATATAAGATGACAGTACCTCAATATCATTAATTATTGGGAAAAATATAAAAATCTGTTGAGGGGAATCTATTCACAATTTCTAGAATGGAGAAAAAAAGACTGAAAATGCTAATTGTTGATGAGGATGTGGAAGAACTAGGAATCTCATACATCGCAAAATGATAAAACCACTTGGAAAGACAATTTCACAGTTTAGTATAATTTTAAATATATACTCACAATATGACCTAGAAATATTGGTCCTGGATATGTACCCAACAAAAAAAAAAGAAAACATATTCACAGAAAGTATGATAGTAAGCAGTTTATAGCCATTTTACTTATAGTAGGAAAAAGACTAGAAAAATCGCACATGCCCATCAATAGGTAAATGGGAAAACAAATTATAGATTAAGCAAAGAAGAGAATACTATACAGCAGTAAAAAGGAATAAATGGGAGATACACACACCACCAATAAATCATGAAATATCACACTAAATAAAGGAAGCAGAAAGACAGCACACTAGTTCACGCCATCAGTATCATAATTGGGATGAAGTAAATGTCCTACAGGTTGATATTAGTGCTGTGTACATTATTTCATACATATCATAAAACACATCAGACCATACCCTTATATTTGATAAATTTTCCTTACATAAATTCAACCTCAATAAAATGGAGTAGAGCATATTGATAAAACGCATTCTAAGAGAATATATAAAAAAGAATATATAAAGGAGAATATATAAATATATATAAATATATAAAAATATGGTTATTTTTATTTCTTATATAATGCCTACCTGTTTCTTTTTCAAGTCTTCCAATATTTTCTATGATGCTTCTATGTTACCTCAATTTCAAAAAAATACCACTAATGATAAAATACTACTCTTTAAACTGCAGTGATAAATTTTACCCTAGAATACTTCATTCAGAAATCCCACTCGCTTAACGTATTTGTTATAAAAAAGACAACCAGCAAAATATGAATCATAAAGGCAACAGCAAATGTGTACTTGATAAACAGTTATTGAATTTATTAAACACCCACATGCACCTACGCATTCGAAGAAATTCACCTTGGGAACAGAAGTGTGCTTGAAAGAATTTCATACATTTTAGAGTTTATTTAACATAGTTGTTTTGGCATACTTATTTTAAAACATGCCCTGCTTATATCAATTAATGAGTCATCAGAAGGCAACTAATGTCATTCTCATCTAGTCTTGGAAAAATGCTAAATGGTTAAACATTAAAATATTATGCTCTAATTATCCCCTTAAAAAAGAAAGTAAAATTAGGAAATACAGTAAGAATATAAAATAAAAAGCCAATCAACAGCTTCGGTTAACATTTTGAAAATTTTACATATATATTATACACCTAGACACACACACACATATTTGTGCCCATGGATACACAAACATTTTATATACAATACTATCTAGTGCCTTAAAATGTTCATGTTTTAAAAAATAGAGCACTATATGAAAATATCACCAACATTACTGCATTATATTTCATCAGATAGAAGCAGTTTCATTTGACTATTGTCATATTGTAGTACACACTTTTGTGTTATAATCAATTTTGTTATAAACCTGTTTTTGCATAAATGTTTGCCTACATTTTTGATGTAGCATTTATAAAACTAGAATTCCTGCCTCGCCCTCCTTTCTATTTCTTCTCTGATGATCCTTTAAGGAAGCATGATCCTAATGGCCATTTAGTCTACTAATTTCTCTCAGGTATTAAGAAGGTGAGGCAAGAGTTGTTTTTATCCACAATAATGTATATTATGCTCTTATTCAATTCTGTGTTCTAGTGTATCTGAATTGGCAAGACTCTCATTTTTCTCTTTGCATCGAATCGTGTTTGACAGCACAATTCTAGATTGAAATTATTTAAACCAATGGTTCTCAATCTATGTTGCACATCATAGTCCCTGCGGGAAATTACAAATATTGAGATTCCCAGATCGCAACCACAAGGATTCTAACTTAATTGGTCTTGGGCAAGTCCCAGGCACTGGTAGTTTTTAAAGCCCTCCAGAGGAATCTGACTCTAATAAGCAAGCTACACCAGAAACCACGGCACCAGATGGTTCCCTGGACTAAGACCTGGACTCCTATCTCTTCCAGCTGGTCCACCATTCTTGGGCTGTATTGAATCAAACCTCTACCTTTTATAGTTTCCCTACACTGGCCAGTAACGTTGAGTTTCACAGCCAGTTCTGTTTGTTGTTTGCCTGCACAGTCACAGATTCAACATGTACAGAATTTTCATTATACCATAGCAGTAGCAAGAGTCTACTTTAAATTCATATTGTCTGTGTGTCAACTCAGTTTATAAAGTTCTGAGGGCCTATGGGCAAGTGGATTTAAACTGGGGTGCTATCCAAGAGACTTTGCAGGCACTGTGAGCTTTAGAGTCATGGATTTCCTGATCTTCTAATTCTACAGTTTCTCCCGGGGTTTTTGTTTTATCTTCCCACCTTCCTTTACATAACAGCCCTCTTTCATTTTATTTTAATATTAATTAATTAATTTATTTATTTATTTATTTTTGTGGTACTAGGGATTGAACCCAGGGGCATTCTACCTCTGAGCTACATCCCCAGCCCTATTTTTTATTCTTTATTTTGAAACACTAAGTTGCGGAGGGCCTCACTAAGTAGCAGCTGAGGCTGGCCGCGAACCTGTATTCTCCGGTCTCAGCCTCCCAAGTACTGGGATTACAAGTGTGCGCCACCACGCCTGGCTGCCCTCTTTCATTTTAAAAACAAGATGAATAGCTCTCATCCTTCCAAATTTTATGATCCTGCATATCCCTGGGGGTGAAACTTCTAGTGCTCTAAAGTGTCGGGGGGTTGGGGGTGAAGACTTCATCTGTGAAATCACTATGATTATCACTATTAGTCCTTTCTTTTAGGTTACAAAATATACCTGATTAAGCATAAAGGATGCCATTAAAAGATATTTTAGCATAAACTAGGAAAAACCAAAATTATGAATATTGTAGAGTCTGTGCATTGGGAATAATAATTTTTCTTTTAACCTTTTCACTTCTGTCTCTGGATTATTATAAAAGAAAGCAACACTTGAAGTTGAGTTGGGAGTAAAGGATATTTTTGTAAGTCATAAGATATGTACTAAATATGGCTTTTCACATATGAAAACATGAGCAATTTGCATTAACTCGTCTAATATTCAAAGAAAAGACGTGCCATTAGCTGGAAAGCAAAACATCTTTGTGATAGTTAATCTAAGTTGTCAACTTGACCTGATCATGACACACCCAAGATTATGTGATTTTGGGTGTGTAACAGCAGATTAAAGAGAAAGCCCTGCCCTGAATGTAGGCAGCAGGATTCTGATAGGTGCGGACTTAGATAAAAGCCGCGTAGAGTGTGTGCGACTCGTTCCGAGGAAAGCGCATCTGCTCTCACCTGAGATCGTCAGCCGCCGGCTCCGCCTTTCTCTGAAGAGCTCGATCTTCTCGGCCTCCTGCTCTTGGAACTGAAACTCCACCATCGTTTTTCCGAAGAAGCTTCCTGATCTTCACGTCTTGGACTGGGACTGAATCAGTGGTTGCTCCGATCCTAAGACTCCAGCTCTTAGACCGTTTGACCAGCTACTGGTTCCTCTGACCCTCCACGTGCAGTCAGAACCTGGGACTACATTGCTGCAAACTGTAAGCCATCTGATAAATCCCTTTTTTTTTAAATATACTCATTCTGTGTATTCTGTTAATCTAGAGAACCCTGTCCAATACAATCTTCAATCAAGAAATACAGTTATCCCAGTACATGGGAGGCTAAAACAGGAGGATCTCAGTTTTGAGGCCAGTCTCAGCAACTTAGCAAGGCCCTCAGCAACTTAGTGAGACCCTGTTTCAAAATAAAAAGGACTGGGGGTGTAGCTCAGAGGTAGAATGCCCTTGGGTTCAATCCTTAGTAACACACACACACACACACACACACACACTAAATAATAAACAAATAAATAAATAAATGAATACCTACATACATACATAGTAAAATAGGGCTGGGAGTGTAGCTCAGAGGTAGAATGCTCCTGGATTCAACCCCAGTGCCACAGACACACACACACACACACACACACACACACACACACACACACACAATACGATTTAGAGATATTGATTCAACAGGTGAAACTCGATAGTTTTCTTAAATTATCAATGCTTTCAAGGTATATTGTATAGAATTCAGGCAAAATAAATGATGTGTAACTTCTTCTGATCAAGTTAGCATTTAAATTTATTTAAACTAAGTGTCATAAAATTATATCCTTGTGTTACTTTCATCTTATGTATTTTAACACTTCTAATCTCTTTTATAAAGTATAATGATAGGCCAGCTTCTGAATAGATTAGTTTTAACAGAATACAGCTTTGTAATTAAAACTTTAAGAGTGCCAGGCATGGTGGCACACGCTTGTAATCCCAGTACTTGTGAGGCTAAGACCGGAGGATCTGTGTTCGCGGCCAGCCTCAGCTACTTTATGAGGACCTCTGCAACTTAGTGAGACCCTGTTTCAAAATAAAGACTAAAAAATAGGGCTGGGGGTGTAGCCCAGAGGTAGAATGCCCCTGGGTTCAATCCCCAGTACCGCAAAAAAAAAACATTAAGAGTTTGATTATAATGTCTAAGGATGTATAAATTGCTAATTGTATGCATACTTCTCACTAAATTGTCCTCAGTAACTGAATCCTAAATTCCAGCACAGCCTTGCACACACATATCCTAAGAGAAGTAACACTACAACTTTTATTGTACCCCTACACATTATATGAAAATCGTAATTTTAGTACATCTAAAATGGCATTAATTCAAATTAAGAAATTAATAACAGCATAGATATTTCTTCTAATAACTTAAAAATGAGTATGTTAATCTTACTATGTTTATATACTGATAGTGTGTATTCATGCATTACTATGGTTTGGATGTTGAATGTGCCCAAAGGTCTATGTGTGAAAGACTTGGTCCCCAGGTGGTGCTAGTGGGAGGTGCTGTGGATCTTTGGGGAAGGGGCCTTATGGGCAGGAGTCCAATGATTTAAGGACCCTAATCTGCCCTTTTGTTTTGTTTGTTTGTTTTTTCTTACTGGCTCATGAGGTGAGCAGTTTGCTCCACCATACATTGCCTGCATGATGTGCAGCCCGAACAGAGGTCCATTATTATGGGGCTACTCATTCATGGGTTGGGACCAAAATCAATCTTTCCTCAACAAGTTAATTATCTCAGGTATTTTCTTTTTCCTTTCTCTCTCTCTCTCTCTCCCTCTCTTTGGTGTGTATGGTACTGAGGATTGAACCCAGGGGCATTCTACTTCTGAGCTACACCCCCAGCCCTATTTCAATTTTTATTTTGAAACAGGGTCTCACTAAGTTGCAGAGGGCCTCACTAAGTTGCCAAGGCTGGCCGCAAACCTGAGATCCTCTTGTCTCAGCCTCCCAAGTACTGGAATTACAGGTGTGTGCCACCACGCCCGGCTTCAGGTATTTTCTCATAGTAACAAGAAGCCAACTAATACAATTTTTCCTAGTATTTCTGACAAGATGCATTATTTATTATTCAGTGTTTTATTAATAATATTCCTCAGACACATGACAATATTTATTTTAATTATAAATTGAAATGGGAATGTGTGTTTTGAGATATAATTTTCTTTACTTAAGTTCTTGATGTAAAAAATGATAAAAATTTTTGGCAGTAGTTTATTAATGAATATATTAAAACAAAATTTTTTCCAAATTCTGATCACATTATTAAACAAGGTATTTTAAACTGAAAGAAAAAAGAAAAATTTATTTGTAGTCATTTGCTTAGCACTTTTTATTTTTCATATTTCTCAGAAATTGTCCAAGCAGCTGGGCGTGGTGGCGCACGCTTGTAATCCCAGTACTTTGGGAGGCGGAGACCGGAGGATCCGGGTTCGCGGCCAGCCTCAGCTCTTCTCTCTCTCTCTCTCTCTCTCTTTCTCTGTCTGTCTCCCTGTCTCTCTCTCTCTCTCTCTACTTAGTGAGGCCCTCCGCAACTTTGTGAGACCCGGTTTCAAAATAAAAGTATAAAAAATAGGGCCAGGGGCATAGCATGGAGGTAGAACGCCCCTGCGTTCAACCTCCGGTACCGCAAAAAAAAAAATTGTCCAAGCAAATAACTGGGTAATAAGTCACTTATAAGTCAGATTTTTTCTTTCCTTTCTTTCCTTTTGCTTTTGTTCCTGAAGACAATTTATTTATAGATCACCAGAAAACTTTTGATGAAACAAAAATGCTTCAATAGAATAAAAAACTCAAATAACATTTGCCATAACTAAACATTTATTTCCATTCATGTGCTTATCCAGCACTTAAATCGCTAAAAACCAAATATAATAGTAAACTGGTGCTTACTTATGTCTTATTCTAGAAGTAAATTAAGTTTATGTGTCTGCAGAGGAACAAATTACAGTTTTTCAATAAATCTATTCATCTTCTTAAGGAATATATTTCCAATAACATTTTAAATTTATTTCAAACTCTTAATTTAAATTTTTATATTATATAATATATGTTGATTTTATTATGTGCTAATAATATTGGTAATGAATAAAAGAGGGTCTATTGCTTTTTAATATCTTTCACAGAGGCATGCAAGCAAAAATAAACATACTAAGACCATTTCTCTAAGCCTGTTTTATAGTGCATTAGCAAAGAGGACATCACCATAATTCAAACTGGAAATCAGAAGAGAACATTAGAGCAGCTTTTTCCTGAGTATTTATGGGCAGCAATATGCTCAGCCTATAAATTTCAGTCACATGCACATGTTGGGCCCACACACAAACCTCAAAGAAGGCCATGTGTATTTGGCAGTAGTTCTCTGGCCTCTCTGATGGCTATCTTGAGCATCTCTGAAGAATTCTAAAGCCAATCAGCCAATACACAACACAATACAGTTTGCCTTCCATATCAATGGGTCCCACATCCATGGAGCCCACCAGTCACCAATGGAAAACACTTTTAAAACATATGTCTGTTCTGAACTGACATATATTTTTGGTCAGTTGAAACAATATAGTATGACAACTTGTTTTTTTTTGACGATACCGGGGATTGAACCCAGGTGCATTCTACCTCCGGGCTTCACCCCCAACCCTATTTTTTATTCTTTATTTTTGAAACAGGGTCTCACGAAGTTGCGGAGGGCCTCACTAAGTAGCTGAGGCTGGCCGCGAACTCGGGTCCTCCAGTCTCAGTCTCCCAAGTACTGGGATTACAAGCATGCGCCACCACGTCCGGCTGTATGACAGCTATTTATACAGCATCCACATTGTAGTATGTATTATAAGTCACCTAGAGATTCTTTAAATTGTATGAGGTTATATGCATTGGCTCTATGCAAAACCTATGCAATTTTATAACTAGACACTTGAGCATCTGCAGATTTTAGTATATGAGGTGCAGGAGTCCTGGAACCGGTTCCCTTGGAACCTGTGAATGACTGTACTGCACTTGCTGTCAGCCTGAGAGTTTGGGGCGTTTTAGAAATGCACCCGTCTTTCTGTATCTTGATGACGGCCTGCTCTATCTCAGCATTAAAGCTCTGGAGATCAGAGTCCAGAGCTAGCTTGGGTCCATCAACCTCTCTCTTCAAGAACATGTACTTATGACTTTTTTTTTGAAGAATTCTCTTTCCTCTGCGGCTTTCACTAGAAGGCACTGTAGACTTCATCAGTATTCTAAGCTGTGGTGCTGCAGCGTCTGTCTGGTGTTGCAGATGAAACCTCCACTCCTGGACCAGTCAGTCTCCCCACCCGTAATTCCAACCTCAGTATGGTCCTGTTATGTTTCTTTTGTATTTTCAGAGATGCTCCAGGAACCATTTAAGCTTGTGACAGGGTCAACTTTCATCCTTCCGGATTAAAGCGATTATTGTGATTGTTGAAATTTACTATTATTATAGGCTGATGATTATCATCTGTTTCTTTAGGTTGCTATCCAAAAAAGAAAAGGACCAAAAAGAATGAAAGAGAGACATTTTTAATGCTCTTGAATTCATGGACTGATACACTTTGATCTGGACACTAAACTACAAAGAAAGCCACAGGTTAGTCCAGCCTCACGGTCTTAGTGTAACACAGTCTTGGCCGGAAGCCAGCTCCATCCTCATCAGATTGCACCCTGTGCTTCTGAAAAATAATGTCTTCACTTCCACGTCCCTGGGGGAAGAAGTAGCTTTGTTATTTGGCAAACATTTCTGGCACTGAACTATTTATAGAATTGCTGAATTAACCTCCTGTTCTCCCTCACGCTTCAGGTGTCTAAATCTGAGAAATCTGCTAGCACTTGGTGAAAGGGGAGAAAGGATTATCTCAGTTCTGAACAAACAGGGCTGGAGCCAATTTTGTCAAGTGAAATGGCGTAGTCCTTAGCAGCTTCTGGTCAGCCACTGACCCCACTGAGCAGCAATGTCCCCGAGGGAGGAAAACCTGCCAGACACTTAGTGCTCTCTGACTTCCTCCTGCTGTGAGAGTTGCAGACCTGGACTGCTGAGATTGCTCTAAATAAGGTCAGGATAGGGGAGTATTCTACATGCAACATATTGTCTGTGACTCTGATAATGCTGCTCTGCCTCCCGCTGGAATGAAGGATGGTGTTATTAAGCTATTCAGATCCGACTACTTAGAAAATAAATAAAAGCAGAGACACGATATCCACACAACACTTTTATCAAATTGTCTTTGAAAATCATTTATTAATCTCATGCGATCAAACAGACTACAATAATTTTTTTGTTAACGTTTGTAAATTTGAGGGGAAGATGGTGGCAATTTGTGACTTTTGAGGAAGTATTTGATTGCTGCTGGGATTTATCAGGCTTTTATAGTCTGTTATTTGTATTATTTGCCTTTTTATTATTGATCTGTTGGAGATTTTTCAAATTGATTCATTCAATTTTTAAAATTATTCCTTTAGCTAATTGCTTCTTTATCTTACTGAGTGGTACTAGCTCTTAGATTTATTTAATAGTTTTACATTCTTTGTTTCATTGTTAATTTATTTTTAATTAGTAAACTAGAAATATTTCTACAATTCTTATTTTATTGCATTTCATAAAATATCTAGGGTTTAAAGCTTAGTTAAGTTATTATGGCACCATATGATTTAATTATATAAACAGGTTTGATTTATTTTCTTTAAACACTGCTTCTGCATTTGATATTCAATGTTTTCATGTGATATATTTTAAGAGAATATGTTTTTTAATTTGTTTTTGCTCTTTCCTTTGTCCTAAATTAAGTATTATTTTCTATTTTGTTTATTTGTTTAATTTCTAGATATTGTGTTTTTCTTAGTTGATAGTAAAGTTCTTTTTAAATTTTTTATTTATTCATTTTTTTATACTTTTATTGTTGCACTATAATGTAGTTCATAGTCATGGTGACATACATATACACAGCACTTGGTGAGTTTTTCCATAAATTTCTACTTTCATTGAACAGTGATTTCAGAATTTTGCAGTAGAAAGAAGAAACAAAATGTAAGAGTAGAATTTATTTAAATAAAAAAAATTATTAAAATAATAACAAAGAAAGTCAAACAAAAACCGTAAAACTTACAAATGGATGACAAAGTTACTCAAAAAATGGAGGAAATGCAAATATAAAATATATGAAATATTAAGAGAAAAGTAACTACAATCACAAAGGAATTGTATGAATTAAAATTTGCTCAATTCTGTTTACCTAAAGTAAAAAAGAACATGGATGCTATTTTATGAAAATATAATTCACCTAAAACAACTCCAGATTATAATCAAATTGAATCTTGTTACTGTGAAAGAAATACGGAGCGTTGCCAGACCATTATCTTCCCTGGAACCGGCCCACACAATTCGATAAAGGAATTTGGCCAGACTAAGTCATAAAATATAAATGAGTACAATATCATTTATAAGAAGAGAAAAATTCTTAAATTTTGTTTTGGAAATTGATTTGTTTAGATCAGTGTTCTTAGAATGCTTAAAATATTTCAATTCATGTGTATACTATGTAATAAATAAAGTAGGGTAATTAGCATATTAATCACCTTTTACTCTTTCTATTATTATTGTTTTTATGATGTTGTGAATCTAGCCCAGGACCTTGCTCATGCTCGAAAAGTACTCTACCTCTGAGCTACGTCCCCACCCCCTATCATTTCTTTATGATGAAAAAATATTCATTGAATATCAAATATTCATTGAATATAAAGAAATTGAATGTTTCTTTATATTCAAAATCCTCTTCTAGCTATTTTGAAATATGTAATGCACTACTATTAACTGTTTATCCCATTGTGCAATAGAACTTTAGAATTTAGTCCTCCTATCAAACTCTAATATTGTACCTGTTGACTACCTTCTCCCCATTCTCCCTAAACCCTGCTCTTTTCAGACTCAGGTAACTGCTATTCTACCCTGGACTTCAGTGAGGCCAACTTCTCTAGATTCCACATATGAATGACATCATGTGGCGTTAGAGAAAATTGAGATCTGCAGCCGATAAGATGTGTGCAGATAAAAAAAGTCAGGGTTATGACCAGACATCATCCTCAGTAGGTGGTGGATATGCAAAGCAGGCACACTGAAGTCAAATGAAAACATTTTGATGATATTTATAATAAATGCTTTTTTTCATAATGAAGAAGTTTGTTTAATTTTTATTGTTAAACTCTTAAAATCTCCTTCAACTGAAATATTAGCTATATATAATATATGTGATATATATAATTATAGCAATATAATATATCATATATATATCATGTATATCATATATATATGATATTATATATATATATATATAAATATATCATATATATATATATTCATTTTTTCCAGTGCTAGGGATTGAACCCAGGACTTCACACATGCTGGGCAAATGCTCTACCAGTGAACCATATCCAAAGTCCATTTTTTATTTTATTTTGAGACAGAGTCTCCCTATGTTGCCCAAGCTGGCCTTGAATTTGTAATCCTCCTGCCCCTGTCTCCCAAGTAGCTGGGATTACCACTCCCAGCTATCTATCTATCATCATCATCTATCTATCTATCATCCATCATCTATCCATCTATCTATAATTAGGTATATATTTATGTAAAAAAATACATAGAGATATTATATATATATATATATGTATATGTAATTTTTTTAAGAAAACATGTTTTCAAAGCTACATGGTTTGGTTTGGTTTGGATTGGTGCTGGAACTTGAACCCAGGACTTTATTCACATGCTAAGTTCTGCCACTGAGCTACATTTCTAAACTCAAAACTATATATATATATATATATATATTTTTTTTTGCGGTACTGGGGATTGAACGCAGGGGCATTCTACCTCCGCGCTACGCCCCCGGCCCTATTTTTTATACTTTATTTTGAAACCAGGTCTCACGAAGTTGCGGAGGGTCTCACTAGGTAGAGAGAGAGAGACAGGGAGAGAAAGAGAGTGAGAGCGCGCGCATGCGCGTGTGTGTGCACAAGCTGAGGCTGGCTGCGAACCCAGATCCTCCGGTCTCCACCTCCCAAAGTACTGGGATTACAAGCGTGCACCACCATGCCCGGCTAAAACTATATATTTTGAAATATGAAGTATTTAGGTCATGAAAGGACTTTATAATATCTTTATGTTTCTCATAAATAATAGAATGTGAACCAAAGACAATTAGCATTCACAATCATAATTGTTTAAAATAATAATCACATGCTTTTATTTTGTATATTGATATAAATACCTCACTGGTTGGTAAAAATAGATATTTTCGTAAATATAAATATCTTTCTTTGAGATCTGGAAAAACATAAGAAAAATTAAATGGGACAAATAAGATAAAGTTCATAAATCATGCTATGTTTAAAGAAACATATCAAAAGCTGGGCGTGGTGGCACATGCTTGTAATCCCAGTATTTTGCAGGCTGAGACAGGAGGATCGCAAGTTCAAGGACAGCCTCAGCAAATTAGCAAGACCCTGTTTCCAAATAAAAAATAAAATAGGGCTGAGGATATAGCCCATATAGCCCGGAGGTAGAAGGCCCCTGGGTTCCACCTCCAGTACCACAAAAAGAAAGGAAGGAAGGAAGGAAGGAAGGAAGGGAGGGAGGGAGGGAGGGAGGAAGGGAGGGAAAGAAAGACAAAGAAAGAAAGAAATCAGAATAGAGATTGAGGAATGATTGTCAACTAAAATAATTATAAGGAGAGCATTTCAATATTTGTGATCATCTCAAAACACAGCAAATATATCTCTAAATTCACTTCACATTCAAGACAAATCTCAATTATTAGAACAATTTTTCTTTACAACTGTCTGTATTTCTAATCTTTTTATATTTGTCATAGCTCCTTTAGGATGGCAAAGCTTTTACACATTTAATACCTTTAGATTTGAATTTTCTACCACATAGCTTCACCTAATACTCAAGTCTACATGACGCTTTAGATAATAGCATTGCGCTGACAAGGAATGTGAACTCCCTGTCTTGTTAAAAGTATTGGTAACAGGTTCTCAGTTGCATAAATCAACTGAGAGCAGTAAATGACCTTAGCATTTGCTTTCTTGCCAAGGAAGTGGAAAAACAGATGACCATCCCAGGTTTTGTACTTATGTACAAAGGTACATAGGATCAATCAGAATGGATGTACAGATTTTTTGTCCATTTACTGATCATCGATTATATTAATTGTTTATTATTTTTGACCATTTATTATCTATTGTTTTATTGATCATGGGCCCATGTAGTGAAAAGGCTAATGTATAATAACTATAGAATGTCCTGCTGGAAGAAGAGTTTAAGTTTTGATCTGACGAACTAACTCAGCAGGGTGTTATTGCTCCTTTGACTTTTAGAAAGGAGATGGTCTCTTTCCTTATTTGAATTGTCCATGCCTTCCCAGGGTCCACTGCATCCCTACCTTTCCAACCTCATGGGGGAAATAAACATTCTCTTCAAATGCTTGGATCTGTCTGCTGCCTCTCTAGGTTAGCATAAATACAGAGGAAATGTCTATAGTATTTACCATCCTGTTCATCCCACGTTGGTAGTTTTTGTCTGTTGCTTGCTTATTTGTTTTGGACTTCTTATGTGTAGCTGCTGCCATTTCCTCACCATTCAGTTGGGCAAGTTGCCTGTTGATCATTGTTTAATTCACCTATGTTATGTTTCTTCCTGTTAAGGGCTTGATTTCTGAAGCAGGTGGTCTGTCAGTCAGTCAGTCATTAATATTTATTCAATTAACAGTATTGATTATGTGGTAGACACTCTGCTGTGGGCTAGTAATAAATAGAAAAAATGAAAAGGACAACTCCTCTAACTTGTGAAGGTTGGAAAGAGTGAAATTAAGGGCTGAGGTAGGAAACAGGAGAGGAATTGCTAGTGTAGACAGAGTGGACTAAAAGCACCCCTCTAAAGAAGTAACTTTTAAGCTAAAACATAAAGAAAGGAAAATGACTGACAAGTTGAAGATTGATAGGATGGGGGGAGGAGGGTGGGAAAATGATTCTAGGAAGAGAGGAGAGGATGTGCAAAGGATGTGAGCTAGGGAAAAATTGGAAGTGCCAAAAAACATAAAGAACAGTTTTAGCTGATATTTTCCTTAATAAGTTTAATGACTTTCGGTCATATTAATAGTTAAAGTTGATATCTTTGTGAAGATATGGTATCAAGTGAGTTTGGGAAAATAGACAAGGCCCAGGTCTGGTAGGACTTGTAGACTATGGTTGAGAATTTCATTTCAACAGTGAGAATGAAGATATGTACTTAACTTACACTAACACCATAGAAGATAGACTATGAAAGTACACTACTTTTGTGTTACATGGAGATTGGGAGACAGGTTTGGAGCAGGCAACAGGTGAAGTGGAGGGATCCTGTGGGAAGATGGTTGCAGCCACCCACCACAGCAGATAGGAGCCCACCCCAAATTTGAGGCTGATCACACACACACACACACACACACACACACACACACACACACACACACAGAGCTAGTATAAAAGGCTTCAGTACTCACACCTGAGGCTTTCTGGGAGAACAGTGTGGATGTCAATCAGGTCTGGAACATGGCTTGAAAGAGCAGGGATAGGGAAGTGCTGTGGCATTTTTATGGTGCATAAGTGTAGCACTAGGGTCAGAGTTCCAGCATGTCATTTGAGAGAACCCTGGGTTTTATTATCAGCTTCTCCGAATGTCTTGCAGAAGGATAAGAGAAAGTGTAAAGTTTAGAAGCTATCAAATATCAAAAAATGCTGGACCTGATGGTGCATACCTGTAATCCCAGGACTTGGGAGGCTGAAACAGGAGGATCGCAGGTTTGAGGACATCCTCAGCAACTTAGCTAGACCCTCGGCAACTTAGGGAAACCTTGCTTCAAAATAAAAAGTAAACAGGCCTGGGGGTGTGGCTCATAGATAGAATGCCCTGGGTTTAATAAAACAAAACAAAACCCCTAAACAAATCGAAACAAGACATAACAAAACGATGAAACTGGATTCTTTATTTGAAGGATAATATGATAATCTAGGCAAAAGATTAGGGGAGTCCCTGTTTAAGATGTCAGCAGGTGAACAGAAGGGGACGATCTCATTTGAGATACACGTGGGAGACGGAATGGACAGAATTGAATATTGGACAAGCAACAAAATGTTTGAGAAGCAATAGAAAATACTGTGTTTTCTTATTTGGATACTAATACTATCTGTTTTTGACTACCATGGACTATCAAAGATTTGAACAGTAAAGTGGAGACCAATACTTAGAATAATATATAGTTAGAATAATTATATATAGTTATACAATATATATATTAATTCTTAGCCAGGCGTGGTGGCGCATGCTTGTAATCCCAGTACTTGGGAGGCTGAGACCGGAGGATCTGGGTTCACGGCCAGCCTCAGCTACTTAGTGAGACCCTCTGCAACTTTGTGAGACCTGGTTTCAAAATAAAGGATAAAAAATAGGGCTGGGGGTGTAGCTCAGAGGTAGAACGCCCCTGGGTTCAATCCCCGGTACCGCAAAAAAAAAACAACAACAAAGACATATATATATTAATTCTTGAATCTCAAAACTAAAATACATTTTTCAAAATTATTGACCCTTACATGATTTATATTCCCCCCCCAAAGAATGAGCTATAAAATACTCATTTAATACTATGGGCACTATAGTTTGATCTTATTCCAGTTAAGAAAAAGAATTAGAATTGTCCCCTGATTTAGCACTGAGGCATTTATATTAACTTACTGTGTTATCCTTGAAAGAAAACAGTTTCGAGTTAGGCCTAGATCATAATCCTGAATCAAAGACTTACTGTGGCCTTAATTAATTTACTTTATCAGCTTCATGCTTCTTTTTTGCAAAATGGCAGATAGATTAATCCCACTAGGACAACATAACAATTAAATGGAATCGTATAAACCTATGACAGACTTTGGTCTATTGATTAGCAGGTGCCTAATACCTATGAAAGAATTTGGGCTATTCCAGACATATGATAAACACACTTCCCTACCTTCACTCTGGTGGGACACACAATCTATTTTTACTGAGCTCCTAGGAAAGGGTTGTGTCTACTTTGTAACTCACCATTCCTACAATGAGGACACTGCTGGAGGAAGAAGCAAAAAGAAAAAAAAAAGGAAGGAAAAGAAGAAGAAAGATGAGATTTCAGGTCTCATTCTAAGGAGATATATTTCCTTTTGAATCTAAACTTATGAACTTATGTTTGTAGTTGATTACATCAGGACTTAACAAAAACATTCATTTCCCAGAAACTTAAATGTTCTTTGTAGGAGGCCATAACCAACAGATGTGGAGGACTGAAGGTGGTGGAGGGTAGAGACGAAGTAGAGGTAGGTACCTGGTTATAAATGCTCTGCATAACACATCGCAAGCTGGCTAACAAGCTCTGTGTTTGTCCAATCAGAAGAAAATGTCAAGACAATGTTGGTGAGTTTGGTACCACCCAAAAGTCAGGGAGCAGATGAGGTTTTCAATTACAATTTGGAATTAGAAACTCTAATCTCTTATTCACAGAATCTTATAAACCCTTTTAAGTTGATAAGAGTTCCAGTGGAAGCAAATTAGTCAAACTGGCAGACACAGAGGAGAATACAATGAAAACAAAGAATGGTTCTGATTGCAATTTGGAGAACGGGGAAACGTACATCTTAAGCCCAGGGTGGAGCTGAAGAAAGCATCTGATGGTTTTATGTATGTGTTTCTGCTTTTAAGTAGTCAGCAAGCAGCTGCTTCATTGTACAGGAAGAAGCTGGACCCCAAGTTTGACAAGAAAGTCAGCAAAAATAAATTCAAGAGTTCATTTGACTAAGTGCACACAAATCAAACATTCTGTATTCTAGAAGGAACAGTAGCAGGAAGGCAAAAACAATACAGAAGAGAACCAGACTTTAAGGATGTGGCCAGCTCCTCTTCTCAGGCTTTCAAATGTGCGTTCTTTTGCTTTTAGTTCTTTTTACTTCACTTGATTTAAAAAGGACTGTAAAAAAAAAAGTAGGAAATGTATACACTGCCAGCTGATGCTGATGCAATTCTGAGATTTTCAGTGTTCTCACATATAGCAAAGAATATTGTCAGCAACTCAACATGAGCTTTGCTGAGATTACAATCTCTTCTCAATAGAGGTTTCCTGTATTTTGTATTAAATAAGGAAGCATATCTTTCTTTCTGTATAAATATATAAGTTTATATTTATGTGTGTGTATATATATATATATATATATATGAGTGTATGATCAATAAATATCTCCCTAGAAAAAATGATGACTAAGTCTTTGCATAATTTTCTCAGATAAATTATTGTTATGGTTATATATAGAATGGCCCCTGAAGAGATCATAAATTAATGTTTGGAGCTGATGTAATTAAGTCTTGAGGGTTGTAATCCATTGTAATGGATTTACCTGGGTGGGACCCAGTAGGCGGTAGGGTGCGGCTAGAGGAGGTAGTCCCTGGGGGTGCAGCCTTGGAGATTATATGTGATTCCTCCTCTCCCTGCTCTCTCTCTCTCTCTCTCTCTCTCTCTCTCTCTCGCTTCTGGTCTCCATGATGTGAGGAGCACAGCCCATGTGCTCTCCCTCTCTCCACCTCCTGCCACCATGCCCTGAGATCCACGTTCCCTGGCCTCACATGAACTGAACCTAAAACCTTAAGAAAATAAATCTTCTTTCCTCTAAGTTACATGGTCAATCTTTAGATTATAGTTGCAAGAATGATGACCGGGACAAATATACAAAATAGTCTTTGAAATTTATTAAACTTTAATAAAACACAAATGTGAATATAGGATGGGACTTTCTATAAACTATAATTATTTCAAAATAAGAAATGAAAATATATGTTTAATAAATGGAGTTTATTAATATGTTTACTAATATGTTTAATAAATTGGAGTCTTTTTCTAAACATTTAGGGAAATTTACATAGCAACAGTATTTTTCTTGTTATTGGTCTATAGGTATTCTATCGTTACTTGAACTAATTTGAGGGAAGTCATATAACTCTTTTTAAAGAATTAAACACAGCCCAATATTTTTAAAATAAAGTATGGTTTACTACTTTGTTTTTTAAGGAAAATTGGACATAAATTATCTTCAGAGTTGAATTCAACCTTTGAATCCTTATCATATATGATATAATATAAAACAAAGTAAAAATTAAATAAAGACTGACTACAAGGCAATTCTGGCAGGGAAGATGGAAAGGGGTCCTAGTCTATATTCAAGTGTAAAACAGTATTAATCTGACAAATTTCTGAAGGAAACCAAGAAAACAATAGTCATCATTAAAGACTTTGCTCTCACTAAAAGTTATTGAATGAAAATGATGAATTAATAGATAGAACAAGTCATATACTTATGAAAGATTAATATTTATGTTATCACAAGTGTGATATTATAATGTCTATATTTTAGTTACCATCCATGGATCCTGGTTCATAACTCCCCACTTCAGGCAAGCCACGGAAACGAGGATTCCTTGTCCCCAGTCTGTGCCATTGAAACTATGACCTTCCCCTCCTTTTTCTCTTGAGCTGGCCATAAAGACATTCTAATAAGACCATCCACTTCAGAAGGGGTCCTGTCCCAGACCCTGGAAAAAAGACTGCTGCACAGAGAGACCAAGAAGAATCTGCACTGATAAGTTTCCTGGGTTTTCCCCATCCAGTCTCTTAGCATCAGGTGTACAATGATGTCTCCACAAAACCCCAAGGGATAGGATTAGAATTCAGAGCTTCCAGGTAGCTGAACAGGTGGAGTTCCCTGGAGAGTGAGGTACCTGGAGGGGACATGAAAGTCCAGTTCCCTTCTCCCATACCTCAGTCTATGCATCTCTACATCTGTATCCTTTGTAAGAGCCTTTATAATGAAGCCAGTAAATAAAGGTTTCTCTGAGTTCTGAGAACTCCTCAAGCAAATTAATCAAACCCAAGAATGGGCAGCAGGAACTCCAGCTTAGAGCTAGTCAGAGGCACAGATAAAAGCACCCTGGGGCTTGTGACTGGCCTTCAAATGAGAGTGGGCTGTGTTGGGGATCAAGCCTTCAACCTGTGGGATCGGACACTATTTCTAGCAAGGTAGTGCCAGAATTGAACTGAATTAGAGGACATGATCTGCTATCTGCTGTAGAATTAATTGCTTGCGTGTGGATAAGAGAAATCTCAATGTATTTGGGGATCACAGAAGTGATCTATGTTGGGGAAGTCTAGAGGGAGCAACTGAGTTAGAGGTTTTTTCTACCAAGAATAAGTTATGAACTTAATTTCAGGATGTATCTTTTTATTTTCTTTTACCATGCTAAAGGTTTTCATGGAACCATTTTTAAACACTTCACAACCACAAGGAATGCAATTATCATGTGCTTTGTTTTGGCTAAGGAACACACCGAAGAAGTATTATCAATTTAGATCTTTGCAGGAAACTGGCTCACATTTGACTGATATTAAAAACTAACCATTTATTTTTTTCCCTCTGACCTTGAAATAGCAAAGAATACCACCTTCTTGGAAACATTACTGTTTATAGCTCATCACACTGGGAGCCAGAAGGATTTACAATGTCAGGGTGACAGAGATGTCACGTACTTGCATGAAGTTTGAAATGTTAGTGGCATCTTCATTTTGCAATATTTGCCTCAGTTCTTCCTGTCAAGCATGGGAGATATGGGAAATATGGCTCTAAGATATGGTGAAAGAGTCTTCCTGTCCCACTTCCTCTGCTCAGTGACCTTGAATCCAGGTTTCTTTTCATAAATGATAGATGATAGATGATAGATAGATAGATAGATAGATAGATGATAGATAGATAGATGGATATGGATTGAGAAAAATAAGAACTAAACAAACAAAGACTCCATCTGTATTCTTATAGGCCTTTAGAATTCATTCATGTTCCATCTCAGGTTATATTTTTCAGAAATTTAAACTGAATTAGTTACTTATGTGTACAGCAAAGAAAAATGATATTGCACGTATTTTTTGATTTAAGAATTTTATAATCTTTGTACATTTATTCACTAGTAAAAACTGTTTCATTTTTGTCAGTTTGTTAAAAAATGTGCAATTTGGCTTAATTCCTAGGTGCAAGCTAGAAGTGAGATTCTACTTTTCAAATTACATTTCAGTTTGAATTAAACCCTTCGTATTTATGGGACTAGTCTGAGCATCTTGGCCAGAGGCCAGTTTTCTTAAATCATCTGTGTAAGGAATAGGCTATGCAGATAGGATGAATAGAAGAGGTGGGGAATGTTTTAGTAAGTAGAGTAGTAAGTACGTCAATATTTTACAGAATGATTGAAAATTATTTGGTCAACAATTATCATTTTATCTTAAGTGAAAGTCAACCCCATGAGACCTGATATCAAATATGTGTGATGAACAGAGAAAAATCAAGAAAATGATTTTGCCAATCAAAACCCATATCAGACAGCATTCTGTTGCTCTTCCTCTACCAGATACACACAAAATGATGGTCCATGACACCCTTCAAGGTCAAGGTCAATGGGCCACTATTCAATTGCTCCTCTTCACAGCTTGCAAATAGTTACTAATCTTTCATAGCATTTCCATGAATCTTTGATATTAGCTAGCTTCAAAAGTAAAAGGAAGTAAATAAGCTGGGCGTGGTGGCGCACACTTGTAATCCCAGTACTTTGGGAGGCAGAGACCGGAGGATCCAGGTTCGCGGCCAGCCTCAGCTCTCCCTGTCTCTCTCTCCCTGTTTCTCTCTCTCTTTTTACCTAGTGAGGCCCTCCGCAAATTCGTGAGACCCGGTCTCAAAAGTATAAAAAATAGGACCGGGGGCGTAGCATGGAGGTAGAACGCCCCTGTGTTCAACCCCCGGTACCACAAAAAAAAAAAAAACGGAAGTAAATAAAGTTAAAACCTGTGAGTCCTTAGCACTTTCATACTTTATAGAGATGATAATGGCTTAAATTATTAAAATTGAAGTCTATTGTACAACTCCTCACATTTTTCTTATTATTGCTTTTATATTTTAAAATTAATGTATGCTCATAAAATCAAAATGATTTCAAAGTTTGTTAAGAAACAAATAACAGCACCCTTTGACTTCACCTAATTCTGCATTTCTCACCAGAATGCTCTATTGTTAGCAGTTTGGAGCAAATCCTACTAATCATTTAGCTGCATATTTTGAATCATACAGAATTGTGTTTGTTTTCAATTTAATAAAGGATTTAGTAGGATTTGTATAATAAGCCCTGTTATACTTATTTGGTACAATTGTTTCCAAGTAAGAGAACAATAACTGTATCATTAACTTAAATAATAAAATGAAAGAAATGTTCCTGGCACATTTTCTGGAAAAGAGTTAGTAATCAGTATTGTCATTCCTTATTTTATTAATATAATTATTATTCTTCCTGTTACCATGGTTGTTTTAAGTATGCATCTTTCAGATTTATTATATAACAGAATATATGCTCCTACATTTTTATCTTCTACAAAGTGTCCAATTCATGCACTGGAAATTATCAATTGTATTTAAATGAATAAAATATAATAGTTAACCTAGTTATTTTTGCATGCAAAATGACATTTTCAGTACATTTTTTCTCCCATGCCTTGCTTGCTCATATCTATTGAGCATATTTTCATTCTATATTTTAAATTATTTTCCCATCATTGGCGTATTAGACATTTTTATGTATTATAGACATTAGCATTTTCCATGACAAATTCAAATATGTTCACTTTTGACTCCTCAAAACTTAGTCTAAGTGTCTCTGTATCTTTTAATAAAGATATTTTATCCATTTGTGCTTTCTTTGCTGGTCACCTTCTATTTATCTCCCTTTTGAATTTTGTTACCATTGATAATGCTTTCTTGTTTATCATTGGTTTTCATGGCTTCTGTTGTACTGGAAGTGTTTTCTTTGCCTCTTCTTTTTTTTTTAAATAAATGACTTAGGAATCAAGAATCATGCTACTATTCTTCCATTAGTTATTAATTAATGTTTACAAGTATTTTTATTTGCACATACTTCTTTGGAAACATCACTATATCCCTCTCTTGGATAATATTTTTATTAACTTCTGTATCTTTTATACCTCTTTATTAAAATACAAGCCTTTGGTTGTTTTTGTTTGTTTCATCTTGCACATGTTCTTCAGTGCTGGGCATGGAACCCAGGGCCTCATGCACCCTAGGCAAGTGTTTTATCACTGAGCTACCTGGGGATTATTTTTTCTTAAACAATGAAATAAAATTCACTGTCACATTTTCAACACAATTTAATTGATACGATTCTTGGTTTCCTCTTCATTGTTGTTTGTTTTTTAAGCATATGGATTCTTCTTTATTGACTTCATCCTATTAGAAAGATCTTTCAGGTCATTTTCCCTTGAAATAGTACAAGGATGTGAGTTTTGTTAATTTTCAGTCAGTTGATCAAGAAGTGTGCTTTCTGCTCCTATTCATAGAGCAGTGTCTTCACAATTCCTGAAAGTTGGTTGTGGCCACATGATTTTCTTGGGCTATTGGAATTGGATTGAAAATCCCATACATATCATCGGGATGGAACATTTTTAGAAGCCCGTGAGTACTTTGCCACACTCTATTTCCCTCTACCAGGCAACATTTCCAGTGCTGGCCCTTTGCCTTCCTGTTCTGGATCAAGAATTCTGTGGAAAATGGATGGAACTTGAGAATATTATGCTAAGTGACATTAGACTGTCACAGAAAGTGAAGGGTCGTATTTTTCACTCATATGTGGAAGCTAGAGAGAAACTGGGAAACAGAGAATTTTAGATAAATGAGGGGAAATACTAGTAGAAGAGTGGAAAGGGTTATGGGGAGGGAAGTGGGGAGGATAAAGGGGAGATGTGATGATGAAAATAGATAAAATGATGGTATGTTTACATATGAAGTTATCTATATCAATGTAAATATTATCTATGGAGAGCGAGAGGGAGTGGGGTGGGATCTGGGGGGAAACACAATGAATGCTGTATGCATGTATATCTCTATCACTCTGAACCTCACCATGATGTATAATTACAATGCACCTATTTAAAAAGAGAGAGGGAGAATTCTGTGGAGCACAGGTGCCAGATGACTTCTCAACAAAGGTGGCTTGAGCAACAAAATGGACATTTTGTTATGAGCCACTATGTTGGGGTATGCTTGTTTTTATAGCATAATCTGGGTATGAAATAAAAATCGGCAATTACAAGAGGATTTTGCCAAGGCACACAGATATATGGTTAGCATTTTCTGGGTGGTTAGTTGACAGGGAATGAGGAAATTATTATTAGAGCTCAAGAAGAGGAGCAATTTACTTGTGGAGAAGCATTTGATAAGACTATCACCTGCCAGCCGGGCGTGGTGGCACACGCTTGTAATCCCAGTACTTTGGCAGGTGGAGACCGGAGGATCCGGGTTCGCGGCCAGCCTCAGCTCGTACACGCTCTCTCTCTCTCTCTCTCTCTCTCCTTGTCTCTCTCTCTCTCTCTACTTAGTGAGGCCCTCCGCAACTTCGTGAGACCCAGTTTCAAAATAAAGTATAAAAAATAGGGCCGGGGGTGTAGCGCGGAGGTAGAACGCCCCTGCGTTCAATACCCGGTACCGCAAAACAAAACAAAACAAAACAAAACAAACAAAACAAAACAAAACAAAAACAACAACAAAAAAAACCCTATCACCTGCCCTAACTTGGAATTTGTAAAGGAATTGGTGAGGGAACCGTGAGAGTTGAGTAGCTAAAGGGCACATGGGAAAACGATGGTTCATTTACAGATAATTGCTAAAGTTGAATAACAGGTATAAAGGAACCCCTTATACTTTTATTTATATTTTGAAGAAATGGTATTATAGGATTTTAAAAAACAAAGAGCTATGGAATTGAGATATATGGAAGATGATATTCAGAGAACTGATTTGTCATGTAAAAAATAAAAATGATTTTCACTTCATGCCTATACATAGCAATATTTCACACAGAGTAATGACTTAAATGTCAAAGCAAAAATATAATAAATTATAGAAAAATGTCTTTTCTCCCTATTGATAGAGAACATTTTAATAATACCAAACAGTACAACCTAAAAGAAAAAAGATATACTTGAATATATCTAATAAAGAGATTTCATTTGAACAAAGAACACTTTTATCAAAGTTAAAAACTTAAACAATTGTGTAATTGTATTTGTGATGTTGAAAACTGACAAGAATATAAATGTAATTCTTGTAAATCAATAAGAGAAATGTAAAGAAGTCCATTACAAATTAACAAGTGATATGAATTAGGCCATTTGTAGATGAAAACCCTGAGTTAAAATGGCACAAATCAGAAAAAATATGAAATATCACTTTATATTAGGCTAGATAAAATTTTATATATTAAGTGTAGGGGAGAGCGTAAAAGAAATGGGAACAATGCTGTGTTCAAAGGAGTGTTTGTGTGTGTTTGCATGGAGTAATCATGTCTTTCCAAACATTGGCTTGCAGTCAGTCTTTGAAGATATGCAGGATGTGAATAAAAACATAGTTGGTAATTATAGGCAATGAAAATAACATTGACACACTCACAGAACTGACAATTAATATTTATTTGTATGGGGCAGGGGGACAGAAATGTAACTGGGCTTGATTTATCAAGTCATTTATAACCCTGAGAAGGATATGATGAGCATAAAGATACAACCCAAAATATATTCAAGGACAAAACCAGTACTTTCTAATGTATCTATTCAAACAAGTAGAGATAAATCTATAAAAAAAAATGGTATGCAAGCTGGTAATTTATGGCAGGCTGGTTGTGGTCCAGGTGCCAAGCTCAGGGATAGTTTTAGCAAGCCAAGATGTTTCCTTGACAAAGTGAATGCAGCCTATAGAACCTCTGGCAAGATTTAGTCAATAGGAGATTGATCTTGACAAAAATCCTCAGCCAAATGTAAATGAACAGAAGTCAGACCACAATGGCTTCCCAAGAACATGGCAGAGTTTATTTTCTCTATTCTCCAAGGGCCTAGTGACTTCTTTAGTTACTTATGAGAGAATCACTATGGATTTAAAAACCTTCAAGTGGAAATGGAAACTCTCAGATATTTTTCAAAATTGAACATATTGCAAAGGCGTGGCCTAATCTGGGATAGAGTAGCTAGTATTAGGTCATTTAGTTCCACTGTTACTCATTTTGGTTCAGAAATACTTTTTCCAGAAGCACAATCACCTCCAGGTGTTGAAATATCACAGTGAACTCCCATTTACATGTATAATTAGTACATGGTAATCAAAAATAAAACAAAATACTAAGATAACAAAGGAGCACAATTACCTTATAAACAGCACACAGAATATCAAGCAAACACAATTGTCAAAAGCTATAAAGCATTTAAAATGGTGAGGTTAGTTCAATATCTGGGCAAAAAACCACTTTCTTAAATATGCGTGCTGTATTTTTTAAATATTAGCGACAAGTTGACAGTATAAATCTTATTGTCTAAATTTCGCATGGGTTGGACTTACGGAAATGGGAAATTTGAAAAACCGATCCACAATGAACAAGGTATTTTAGCTCTAAAGGTTACTGCTCTAAAAAGATCAAAACAAGCAGGCTGGGGTTGTTTTGGGGAAACTGGGGAAATACTGTTTTTTTTTTCCCTAAACCACAAAGAAACTGGAAGTTTAGCCTATAGAAGGAACATTACAGAAAACCAACAAGTAAAAAAAAAAATACTGAATTCTAAACTCTAATAGCGATATTAATCTCAGTTCCCACTTGAAAATTAATGTGATATCATAGTCCTAAGTTGTGATTACCAGTGTAGAAGTAGAGCCCACTATTTTATGCTTTTTATGTATGTATTTTATTTTATTTTTCATTTATGTCTTTTGTGTGCTGTTGATACATAGACAGTTCTCACTTTGCATGTCAGTGTATGAATGTTAAAAGTCATGCAATTCACCAAATGTACTATGCATTTTTTGATGCCTTTACAAATGGCCATATTCCATTTTAAGTAGGAATGAGATTCCAACATTTTATTTTTTGCCCTTTCCATATCATGCAGTATTTTGGAGAGTTCCTTTAATTTGGGTATCTTTCTCATTGTGTTCTGCTGGTATAATATGTAGAGTTTTGAATCATACTGGTGCCAACTACCTGCGGTCAGCTCTTTATTTTGTAACTCTACTCTTATTCAGTTCGAATTTCACCTATAACATTATTACTCTTCATTGCTTTGTTGCTCTTCAAGAGACCAATTCCCTCTTCCAAATGTCATTTTTGTAGAATGTCACATGGTTTGACCATTGAACAACACTACTGCATCCTTTGCTGTCTGTGTGTAAACTGAGTACCAATTGCACCCTGATCAATCATGAAAAAAAGGAAGTGTAATGATTCGTTACTCGAGATGACTGATGGGCATGTGATTTATATAATGACTTGTGAAATGAAGAGCTAACAATGAATGAATGTGCTTTGCAAAATTATTAATCATTGATATACCATGACATGATAACTAAAATTTCAATCAAGAGGGATGGATGTTATTTGAGAAAACTAGTAATAGAAATTTGTATGTCATGGTGGAAAGCAGTGGGTGCCTGTGTGTGTGTGTGTGTGTGTGTGTGTGTGTGTGTGTGTTTATACAGGCACGATCATGCATGTACACATGCATACAGCTGGGTTCTAATAGGAAACACAGCTCCTCCTATCAGTGAACAGTGTTTATTGCTCACACACTCAGAACACCTTCCTTGCAGTTCTAATCTCCTTGATGTGATTTGGGAGGAAATGGATGTTACACAGATGTACGTGCTGTGTGTGTGTGTTTATACAGGCACGATCATGCATGTACACATGCGTACAGCTAGGTTCTAACAGGAAACACAGCTCCTCCTATCAGTGAACAGTGTTTATTGCTCACACACTCAGAACACCTTCCTTGCAGTTCTAATCTCCTTTACGTGATTTGGGAGGAAATGGATGTTACACGGATGTACGTGCCATGTGGTTGCATCATGGGCAAACATTCCTGTAATCTTGAGACTCAGAGCTTAAGTAGCATGGTGGGCACATTGCTACACCCCTGATTGTGGAGAGGAAGAGACTTTTACTCTGGGATATAAGCTTTTCTCTGGGGAGGAGGAAGAAAGACCTTTAGCTAACTGCATCAGAATATAAGCAACTGCCTAATGTTGAGGCAGATATAGCTCAAAGGCAATATACTATCTCTGGCTTCCAATGCATGTTTGCTACCTGATCATTTTTTATTAGTGTATTGTAATCATACATCAACATGAGGTTCAGTGCAATAGAAGCATACATGCACACATCACTTGGTGTGTTTCTCTCTGGATCCCACTCCGCTCCCTTCCCCTCCCCATACATAGTTGATAACTTCATATATGTACATATAAATGTATATGAATATACATTGATAACTTCATATATGAACATAGCATTATTTGAACTGTTTCCTTCATCAAATCTCTCCTTTCACCTCACCACCTCCCTCCCCAAATTCCCTTCCACTATTCTACTAGTATCTCCCCTCATTTATCTGAGGTCCCTTTTGTTTCCCAATTTTTCTCTAGCTTCTACATATGAATGAAAACATATGACCCTTCAATTTCTGAGACTAGCTAATACCACTTAGCATAATACTGTCTAAGCATTTTAACTGTATTTGTCAGTGTACTTTCCTTTCAAACCTGGACTATACAGAAATATGAACATTGTCATTGAGAATTATCTATCAATGTTATGGTTCCTTATTTCTTAGTCATTTGCTTCTGAACAAACATAATTTCCCAAAGTGAGCAAATGAAAAAGACTATTTTTTTAATGACAGGTGAGCCCAGATTAGCCTACTTTGAATTATGTCCATAACTGGGATTAAAAATATCAATCAGTGTCATAACTACTAACATTGATAAAGTATGTTACTTTCTGCAAAACATTTTCAGTACATTGCTGCTTAATTCTCACTAAGTTTTTGTGGAATATGCAGAGCAGTGCACTTATCTATAATTATAAATAGGAAAACTGATTCAAGAGGTTAAACCATCTGCAGTGATTACTCATTTAACTCCTTAGGGAGTATATATTAGTCAGCCTTAGCTGCTGTAACAAAATGCCATAGGTTGGTGTTATGGTTTTGAATTAGAGTGTCCCCTGGAACTCACAGAAACAAGGCAGCCATGTTGGAGGCAGGGCTTGGCTACTTAGAGGGTTCCCTGGGGGCATGGCCTTGGGGATTCAATATCATCCCTCCTCCCCTTGCTCTCTCTTTCTGGCTTCCAGCCTCCATGACATGAGAGTAGAGCGCTTGCTCTTTCCCTCTCTTTGCCTCCTGCCCCCATGCCCTGAGCTCTGCAGTTGGAAGCAGGCCCAACAAGAACTGAACCCCTGAAATCTCCAGAACTGTGAGCAAAGAAATCTTCCTTCCTCTAAGTTGTGTGGTGGTCAGGTGTTTTGGGTTACAGCAATGATTGAAACAGATGGGTAGCTTAAACAGCAGAAATTTATTTTCTCACAGTTTCTGGGGTAGAAATCTGAAATCTGGATGGCAACATGGCTAGGTTCTGAGGAGGGCTCCCTTTCTCGTTTGCAGATGGCATCCTTCTCACTGTTTCTTCATGTGGCGAGGAGCTGGAACTCTCTAGTGTCTCTTCTTATAAGGATACTTACTTCTTGGAATCAGGCCCCAACTACTTCTGTAAAGATCCTATCTCCAAATACAGTTGCATTGGAGGCATGTATTCAAGAGGTGAAATTTGGGGAATATGGACATTCAGCCTATAAAAGGAAGCTGAAACTTAAACATAGATTTTTTTCATTGTTCTGTTTTTGCTCATTTCAACTTCCCAAATACAACAAGACAACCTGTTAATTAACAAAGGCTATGAGTACTGTATGCTTCTGCAATAAGGGAGAATATATGTTAGAGGGTTTTTGCAATGTCTCAAAAGGAGAAGTCAGCAGAGGCAGGTAGGTACCCAGGGCTTTGTGTTCTAGCATCTAGTGATTTAAACACAGCCCATCAGGGCAAGGCACCATATGAGAGTGGACACAGCTACTGATACAGTTTAGATCAATGGAAATATTATAGTGAGGATCTGGATGTGAATATCCATAAGTAAATTATTTTGTCAAAAGTATATTATTTGTGTTGGTGAATCAGTTCTTGTCTCCCATAGTTTAATCTAAAGAAACTTCTTAAACCAAACAGTATATTTATTTATAAATTTATATGTTTATGTTTCCTTAGAAATGATTTATTGTTATTGGGAAAAGACCAACCAAGTTGGGTTACAAGGGTGATATACAATCCTACCTAAGTCTTGATGCAGACGATCTTGGTTCTCATTTTTGTTTCAAATGTGTGCTGTTTTTTCTATGCCTCGCTTCTTCCTTAAAAGACAAGGAAATTTGCATCAGGCCATAGGTCAGACAAATAGGAATGGAGGGAGAAGTCAAAGAGAGCAATAAATTCTATTTCCTTAATAGATTGGTAGCTGTCAATATAATGTCTCCTAGATATTAAACATTTTACTCAAGATTCTTTTTCTTGGAAAATTGATGATATTGGAAAAAATTGTCCCCCTTTAATAGGAAGGAATCAATTTTAATATTTCTCATGTTTTAATAGTTCTGTGTATGACCTCAACAGCAACAGCATAAATATAAGATATTCAATAAATGTTCAAAAATGTAAGTCAATATATTTAGTAGGAGTGCTGGTCTACTGTTATCAGCATTCAGACAGCACTGAAGTTCAAAATAAATGCTAAACATAAAAAAGGTCAAGAATTCAAGTATAGTTATGAGAAGTTAATATGAATTTCTCATCATTTGTATGCAAGTTGAGGTTTTTCTGGATAAAAACTAGGATTTCAGATTATAAAGAAACAATGTTCAAAGAGGTTTGAAATCGTGGATTTGAACTTGTGAATATATATCAGCTGAGCTATACTGTTAGACATTTCAATCAAATGTGTGTGTGTGTGTGTGTGTGTGTGTGTGTGTGTGTGTTACTGGGCATTGTACCCAGGGTCATTCTACTTCCAATATATACTCCCAGATCTTTTTTAAATTTATTTTATTTGGAAAAAAGTTCTCACTAAGTTACTGAGGCTGGTCTGGAACCTGCGATCCTCCTGTCTCAGCCTCCCAAGTACTGGGATTACAGGCATGCACCACCACACCCAGATCAATCAATTTTGATTAATATGTGAAAATCAAATGACTCCCTAATAAAAAATTTGAATATGTGCCCTTCTACTGTGTTAATATGCCCATGTTTTCTCAGAATCTAGAGTTTTAACATTTGACTGTAGAAATGGCAGAGGCCAGCCGGGTGTGGTGGCGCACGCTTGTAATCCCAGTACTTTGGGAGGTGGAGACCGGAGGATCCAGGTTCGCGGCCAGCCTCAGCTCTCTCTCTCTCTCTCT
>PVJS01005107.1:0-65663 GCA_004027185.1 Glis glis
TGTATGTGTATGTGTATTACTGGGGATTGAACGCAGAGGCATTCTACCTCCAAGCTACATCCCCCAGCCCTATTTTACTTTTATTTTGAAACAGGATCTTGCTAGATTGATGAGAGTCTCACAACTTGCTGAGGCTGTCCTCAAACCTGTGATCCTCCTGTCTCAGCCACCCAAGTGCTGGGATTACAGGTGTGCGCCACCATGCCCGGCAACCCTAACATATTTTACAAGCTAACCATGGCCCTGCCTCTTACTTTTCTGACTTGCAAACAATCATTTCAATAACTATGTAGAATATGGTGCTACTCTCCAGGATCAAGGCAGTGCACACTGTTCTAACATTTTCTAGGCTGTGCCCTTCCACCTTGATTACAGCCACTGGTTTATTCTCCTCTGTTCCTTTGAACTGACCGTCATGGGGCTATTTGCTGTTCTACTCTTTCCTCCAGGTTCACTGATAGCTACTCAGTTGTCAGCTATTTGATCTCTTCACTAAGGTTTTATTAGTATATTTTTCATTTTTGAGAGTTCTTACACCTGGTTGTACAAATTCTTTAAGAAGTGTTAAGCCAGGCATGGTGATGTATGCCTGTAATCCCAGAACTTGGGAAGTTGACAGGAGGATCACAGGTTCGAGGTCAGTATCAATAAAATAGGGCTGGGGTGTGTAGCTCAGAGGTAGAATGCCCCTAGGTTCAATCCCCAATACCAAAAAAAAAAAAACAAAAAAAACCTCTTAAATGCCCATAAGCAAATATATGCTCAAATACACATAGGCCTTTTATAAATAGGGTTGATATTTATATTATATTAATTTCAAAATAGGAAATACATATTTGCTATTACAGGTAATAACCTGTGGAAGATGTACTGAGTTTATTTGTTTGTTTGTTTTGATACTGGGGATTGAACCCAAATGCCTTCTACCTCCAAGATATATCTCTAGTCCCTTTTATTTTTTATTTTGAAACAGGGTCTCACTAGGTTGCTGAGGCTGACCTGGAACCTGCAATCCTCTTGTCTCAGCCTCCCAAGTACTGTGATTATAGGCCAGCACCACCATGTCCAGCTAGGTAAATTTAATTTTTAAAATAGTAAGTAAACAAATACTTACAGATATATTCGTGCAATTCTTACAGCCATCCCCTGCCTGTCACTTGTGTCAATATTTATAAATTAAGTGCTTTGGTCTTCACAATTACACATTCCTTAACTGTCATTATAAAGAGAAAACCCATTTTCTGGTGACCATTTGGGAAACATACTTGGGTATTTCATGTAGAGGGAAATGAAATTAAGATGCATGTAGCTACTGCTCATCGATCCCAAATCTGTCACTGGGGGCAAGGAGAACAAATTTTATCCTTCCTCCACATGACAGTCCTGCAGAATTTTGCAAATAACTCTATTACTTCCCCATCTCGACTCTTCACTCTCTGATTTTCTCCTCTGTAAGCTAGGTACTCCTTTCATTGTTCATTGCGTGGTGGTTTCAGTCAATTCGCCACTTTGTTTGTTCTCCTCTGAGTGTGTTTTTGTTGGTCCACAGCATGTAAAATGTGCGATGCCTAAAGTGAAGTCATGCCTGTGGATGCTCCCAGAAGGCTGAAACAGAGGCCATCATTGCCTTCTACTAGGGTTCTGATATCCTTTGGATCAATGGTTTATGTGTTGGAAGTTTGGTCCCCAATGTGGCAATGATAAAAGATGGTGGGACCTTTAAGAGAAAGAACCTAGAATGAGGTCACTGGGGTTCTCCCTCGGAAGGATTTGAAGTTCCTTTGGGACCCCCGAATTAGCGATCATGGCAGTAAGTTGTTATAAATGGCGAGCCTGACTCCTACAGCACTCTCTAGCTTCCCTACTTGCCACGTGATCTCCTTCTTACACATGTTTCCGCCATTGTAATGCCATCTGCCATGAGACCTTCACCACAGTTGAGAAGAAGCCAGTGCCATGGCCTTGAAACTCTGGAACTGTGCGCAAAATATACCTCTTTTCCTTATAAAGCACTTGGCCTCAGGTATTTCATTTTAGTAACAGAAAATGGACTAATACATTGCCTTTATTGAAGATAGTATACCTCTATTGATGCTACTTAGTAGCACAACTTGCTTACTTAGCAGTCACATCCTGATACTGGCCTACATCAAACAAAATCCAAAAATTGTTGGTATGCACAACGTTGATAAGTAAGCCACTGCTACCCAACCCTCCTTTGACTGGTTCTTTTTACCATAGCCTTCTGGGGCTTTCCTCCTAACCTCCTAACCTTTGAGAAAAGACTACCAGCAGCCAAGTCTCACCATGCCTGCATTCCTAGGCCCAGTCCCAGTCCTGTCCCTTGATGACCCAGGGTAACCTTTGCATCTACTGCTGGCTGCCTATTTACCAACAGGCTTGAAAACCTGATTTTTAACAGGAGCAACAAAAAAGAAATGCTATCTATGAGGAAATCTGGTGACAATGATTTGTTATTATTACTGCTATTCCCAGACCAGATGGTTCTCCAGATGAAATGGATAAAAATTGGATCCTCTTTGTGGCTGGTGACAGGTGCAGACTTGGCTCCTCCAGAGGGTCTTCATCAGGCACACAGCACAGCGCCGGCACAGGGGCTTCCCACGGGCCTGTGTGTGTTGCAGCGATCCTGAAAACTGTCAAGTGAATAATTGGCCTCTTATCTGGAGTCTTTAGAAGAGTCCCTTCTGCACATCCTTTGAAAAGCTTCATCAGCCAGGTTCTTTGTTTGCAAGCAACAGAAACAGGCTTTAGCTAACTTGAGCAGGAAAAGTATTTATTAGATGGACATGGGGGTGCTACCAGAATTGATGAAAGGCTAGAGAGCTGGGCTTTGTATGTAACGAGAACCAGAGAGCCCTAGAATTGTAGATAGCATGAGATAATTTAGAATCTTGTCAGGGTGCTGCTAAACATGAATGAAGTACAACCTTTTATTTTCTGCTTTTGTATCATTCCCATTGAGGTTTAAAATTTGGGACAAGAGAGTTTGATGCTCAGCTTTGTTTGAGGTCCATTTCCTGGCTAGAGAAGAGTACAATCTCTTGTCAGTGGTCCTAGCAAAGCAGTACACAATTGAGTGGTAATGACAAAATTATATTGAAGAGGTGGGACTTCCTAGAATGTATGGAGAAGTACTCAGCCACCCCCCCAAAAAAAACTATAAAATTGGGCAGAATTTTCAAAAACAATAACTGTGGGACACTAAAAATTGACCAAAGCTGTGCAAAAAAACATGTGGATACTGGACTGAGGACAGTGGGTCCCTATGACATGTTAACCTGGGGCTGTCCCCATCATCCCCTCAGTTCCATCAGTATGGTAGGTCTGCCAGGGCGGGACATAGTGTAAAAGACAATAGATTTTCTATCAGAGGGGACTGACTTGACTTGGAGTACAGCATGGAAGAAATCCCATGGCCCCAGACATCATGGGGAGTAGTAGTTGATTCATAGTAGTGATGGCATTACTAAATGCATGGGGAAGACCAAGTTTACAGTTGTCCTGAGGTTGTGATATTGTTTGGAACAAGCAATAGACCAGAAGCATAGCCAGAAAGATGGCAGGGAGCTCTGAGGAACTAGACAGCCATAGTGGGCCTTGTTAAGCCCCAACAAACCCCTAGAAGTATGAAAGGCTGTGATCTGTTCAAGACTGAGTGCATCACTCAGAAGAGATTGAAGAAATCTCTAGCTATCTTCACATCCCTAGCTCAATGTGTGCATGCAGAGAAGACATGAAGCCTCAGTAGAAAGGAAGAGCAGGGGCAGAATTGTAGAACTGCCTGCTCTTTAAACATTTTCCCCTTCCACATAGTGCTCTGTCTGCAAAGGTAGAAGACTTACTGGTTTACCATGTTCAAGCACAACCTATGATCAATTAGTTAGCTATGCTGAACCAGGGCTTAACAGTAGGAAGTAAAGTTTAGAAATAAAAACAAGAACAAAAAAGAAAACTCAGCAGAGAAATCAGCAGCCATATACTTTAGTAAAGAGGATTCACAGAGTAAGTGCAGGCAAGTCAATATCAAACAAACAAACAAAACCAGTGTAAAAAATCCCAGGGAGGGTATGAGAACCCCAGAGAAAGAGTTGCTACAATATATTATCTTAGATATCTAGCTTTTAGTAAAAAAAAAATCACTAGACATCCAAAGAAACAGGAATAGATTTGGGTAAAAAAACAGTCAATAGAAACTGTGTCTGAGAGGTCCTCTAAGATGTTAGACTTAGCAGGAAAAAGTCAAAACAGCTAGCAAAAATATGTTTAAAAACTAATGGAAATTGTATTTTAAAAATTAAGGGAAAGTCTGATAACAATGACTCATGAAACAAAATATCAACACATATAGAAATTTTATTTTTAAAAGAACCAATGGAAAATCTGAAGTTGCAAGTAAGTGAAATGGAAACTTTATCAGAGGAGTCCAGCATTAGGTTTGAGATAGCATAACCAACAATCAGTGAACTTGAAAGTAAATTAATAAAAACTAGCCAGGTGTGGTGGTACATGCCTGTAATCCCAGTACTTTGGAGGCTGAGACAGAAAGATCACAGATCAAGGCCAGCCCTCAGCAATTTAGTGAGGCCCTCAGCAACTGTGAGACCCTATTTCAAAATAAGAAAGAGGGCTGGAGATGTACCTCAGAGGTAGAATGTCCCTGGGTTCAATCCCTAGTATGACAATATAAAAATAAATAAATTAACAAAAAACTATCCAACCTGAAGAACAGATGAGACAAATGAAGAAAATTGAACACAGCCTCAGAGTTGCGGGACTCCATTGAACATGCTAACATGTATGTAATGGGAATTCTGGGAGTATAGATGTGACAGAAAGAGCATGAAAGTATTTGAAGAAATAGTTGCCCCCCAAAATTCCCAAACATAATAAGAAAAATAAATCGACATTTAAGAAGCTCTGTGTGCTCCACGTAGGACAAGTCCAAATAGATCTGCACCTAAATATATCATATGCAAAATGTTAAAAGCTAACGTCAAGCTTGAAAGCAACAAAAGGAAAATGACTCATAATGTATATGGGGTTAGCAATACCATTGACAGCTGACTCCCTATCAGAAACAATGGCGATCAGAAGGCACTGGGAGGGCATGCCGAAAGGGCTGGCAGGGTGGGTGGCGGGGGGAGTCCAATCACAAGAAAATAAACTAGACATCATTAACAGGAAGAAAACAGAATTTCACAAATATTTAGAAATTGAAAAATCCACTTCAAAATAACCAGTGAGTCAAAGATAAAAATCAAAAGAGCAGGTGAAAATTTCTTTTACATGAATGAAAATGAAAACACAACACATCAAAAACTTATGGAGTACAACAAAAGAAAAATTTATGGTTTTAAAAAATAAGAAAGATCTCAAATCTCAACTTAAGCTTCATCTTAAGAAAATAGAAAAAGAACAAACTAAACCCAAAGCCAGCAAAGAAGAATAATGAAAATTATAGTGAAAATCAATGAAATAAAAAAATTAATGGAGGACAGCAAAAATTATGGAGTACAACAAAAGAAGTGCCAACCAAAAGATTTATGGTTTTAAAAAAATAAGAAGGATCTCAAATCAGTAATTTAAGCTTCTGTCTTAAGAAACTAGAAAAAAGAGCAAATTAAACCCAAAGTGAACAAAGAATAATGAAAATTATAGTGAAAATCAATGAAATACAAAAATTAATACTGAAAAATCAATGGAACTAGAAACTAAAAATCGATTCTTTGAAAATATCAACAAAATCGACAAACCATTAGACCAATCAAGAAAAAAAGATGATACAAATGTAACAATCAGGACTACAAGAGGGTATATCATTACATATCCTATAGGAATTAAAAGAATTACAAGGGATTAGTAAAACAATGTCATGACAAAAATTAACTTAAATGAAATATACAAATTCCTAGAAGGAAACAAATTATCAAGAAGATGTGTGTGTGTGTGTGTGTGTGTGTGTGTGTCTGTAACAAAGAAATTTAGATAGTAATTTAGAATCTTTTCATGAAGAAAATTCCAGAACCAGGTGGCTTTAATGGTGAATTCTATCAAATACTTAAATAATAAATAATACTAAAACTTCAGAATCCTCCTAGAAATGTAGGGAGTGGGAAAACTTTCCAAATAATTCCATGACATCAATATTGCCCTGATGCCAAAGTCAGACAAAAATATCATAATAAAATAAAACCAAAGACTATTATTTTCATGACAAAGATACAAACATCTCTCACAAAATATTAGCAAAATAAATCCAGAAACATATATAAAAAGAATTATACACCATGACCAAGTGAGATTTATTTCAGTATTGCAAGATTGGTTTAACATCTGAACATTAATTAATGTAATACAACATGTTAACAGAAAAAAGAACAAAAACCACATGATTATCTCAATAAATGAAGAAAAAGCATTTAGCAACATCTAGCACCCATTCAAATAAAACGTTTCCAACAAACTAAGATTAGGAGGAAGCTTCTCCAACCTGATAAAGGGAATCTATGAAAAACTTAAGTCTGACACAGTACTCAATGTTCTCAATCAAGAGCAAGAACAAAGCAAGAATGTCCTCTTCTCCACTTCCTATTGAACATTGTAGCTAGGCGGTCTAGCTAGGGAAGCAAGGCAAAATTTTTAATTGAAATCACTCATATTAGATGGGAAGAAGTTAAATGGTCTTTGAGGATTACATGATAATATATGGAGAAAATCCTAAAGAATACACTCAATTTATCTTAAACAACTAGAATTAATATATGAGTACCTCAGGTCATAGGATACAAAATCAATATAAAAATCAATTGTATTTCTGCAAAGTAATAACTAATAATCCACAAAATGAAACTAAGAAAACAATTTTATTCACAATAGCATCAAAAAGGGCAAAGCACTCAGAAGTAAATTTACCAATAAAGTGCAAGACTTGTGCACTGAAAATTACAAAACATTTCTGAGAGAAATTAAGGAAGATATTAATCTATGGAAAGACAACCCATGTTCATAGATTAGAAGAATCGATATTGTTAAATCAAATATCTCCATATTAACTTATAGATTTAAAACAATTCCTATTAAAATCCCAGATTTTCCCCCAGAAATCGGCAAGGTGATCCTAAAATGTATATGAAAAGGCAAAGGTCCCAAAACAGAGAAAATGATTCTGAAAAGACCAACCTGGAGAACTTTCACTTCAAATCTTACTAGGAGCTGCCTCTCCCTTTCCACTTTTCCTCAAGTATCCCCTTGCTTTCCGAGACTTCTGAGTGGTGGCCCCAGAGCCATAAGCCCCTGGATGGTCTCTTCCTGTCAGGGACTCCCCTCTCATGCCACCAATCTGAGCACCACCCCATAAAGCTTGCTGTGTCTTACTGCCTCTCAGCCTCATATCCTTTTCCTTGATCAGCCTCCAAATCCTTTAAAATTCCTACAGCGTTGCAACATGGACAAATCTTAAAAACATTACAAGAAGTAAAAGACACCAGACACAAAAGACTACAAATGACATGATTTCATTTGTATGTAATATTCAGAAAAGGTAAATATGTAGATTTCAGAAAACACATTAATATTTGCTCCAGGTTGGGTGCATGAGTGAGGATTGACTTCAAATATGCAGGAAGGAAAGATCCAGGTCAAGGACACCCTGGGTCATGGTGATGCTTACACAACTCTATAAATTTACTTAAAAAAATCATAGAATTATACATTTAAACAGGTGAAATTTGTGGTTTGTAAATTATATCTCATTGAGTGATTTAAAAAGTGTATTTGAGTGCTGATTCCAAAAGAAACAGGAATTAATGTTGGGTATCAAAACACAACAAATGCCCAAAACACACTGCTCTTCAAACTGTCATTGATTCTTGCTGTCATCACTGGGAGGTGAGAGAGTAGCCATGCAGGACTATAGGAAGCAGTTGTGCCAATCATTTTTGTGGCTCATCAATGGAAGTTTCCATTCTCTGGGTTCTGGGCACCTGGTGTGATTTTACTTTCTGGGCCCCCATGGTTGACAGAAACGACTAGTTCTATCCATCAATTGTGACCAGAGTAACTTGGGAAGGAGTGCCAAAGCATTCCCCTTGGCTCTCATAGTGACTGGCAATGTTCCATGTGACTGAAACTCCGACAGCCCCCAACCAACCTGGAATGGACATGTAATATAGATAAAAATAAACCTTTGCTATGTCATACCCCAGAGATGTGGGGAGTTTTTTGTTAGCACAGACAATTTTAGCCTATCCTGACTGATACAAGGCAGCCAAATTGGAAGCCAGTATTTTTTGGTCCCAATCTGAGTGATATCAATTGCCACTAACGATTGTAGCACCATTTGTTAATCAACTACCATGTGCCTTTTGCTCCACAGAGTACATGACTTATTCCAAGTTCTCAAAGTATCACTTCCAAGTAGAAATTACTTTTCTCATTTTACATGTGAGTAAAACAAGCCTCGGGAAGTTTCAGTGGAGAGAAGCCTATTCAATGCTAATATAAAACTCAGTCACTCATTTGTTTTACAAGTAATTGATGTCTCTTGCCTGCTGATCTTCTATGCTGGGCACCAGGGCTGTGATAGTGAGCAAGGCAATCATGTTCCCTCCTCCTCAGGGTTTAGATGCTGCAGAGTCCACTAATGCCTCAGCCTGACCCCTAGAGATGGACTCTGTTGTTTGGGGAGGGGCCTCTAAAAAGTTCTCAGCGATGTTCTTGAGTATCCAGGTGTGAATCATTGGTTCAGAGTCCAGCAGGCCTGGGCCTTTTGACTCCACACCCCTAATATCCCCGTCATCACACAGCCTCTTGCTACTGTCCCAGCTGGGCCAGGGGTGGCTGAACCCAAGCCATCAGCTTAGGTCACCGGGGTCCCTCCTTTCCTCTCATAAGACCTCACCATAGTCATCTTTGTTCCCAACATCTCTTCCTCTTTGTCTGGCAGGGCATCTGTGTTACAACAGAATGTTTGAGCTGATGAGACTTTACTTGGAAAAATCAGTGATTGTCTTATATCTTTAAGCTCTTAAGTCCTCTTGTCTTTATCAGACATTTTCTTAAGAAAGCACACTATATGATGCAGACATTAATAGAGACCTGAATGGAACTTGGGGTGGGGTCTAAGAGTTGTCTATGCCAGCAAGACATTACCTAGTATGTTCTTATCGGGGCCAGAACCTGTCCCAACAAATGAGCCCGCTGGAATCTGTGTGTGTGTGCAAATGGGGAGGGCTGAAGCCAGATCCTGCCATCCAATCTTAATACAAATAAATATATTCCCGACTTTGGAAATGCAGTGATTTTCCAGGTTTTGCCCACTGTGTCATTCCCACAACTCATCCTTACCCCCCAAAGGAGCCCAAAGGTGACTCTGCTCCTCAGCAAGTCCTCTGAGCAGCAGACATGTTATCTGTCTCTGAGACGTAGGCTGTGAACACCTGTTATCACAGGAAAGAAGCCCACCTCCACGTGCCGAGTGCTATGAAGGATCAGAAAGACACGATCCATTCCCTTAAGGAACCCATTCTCTATTCTGGACCCCCAGACACCAGGCTATGACTAGCATCGCACCTCTCTCTGTAAGGAGAACTTTCTCGATGCCAGGTGCTGTGCTGATGAGCCGATTTGGACTCCATCATCTCCCTCTCACAGCATCGTAACGAGATGTTTACAGTTATTCCCACTTTACAGAGGAGAGAATGGAAGGTCAGAAACATTCCCGAGCTCGTTCAAGTTTGCGAGAACTCACACTCAGGTGAGTGGGACCCACACTCAGCTCTGACACCAGGGCCTGTAGGTGGCAGGAGTGATATCTATTGGAGTTTGTGAACGGAGACCCTGATGTGGGTGGGGTAGAAGAATAGAGCAAAGATCTCTGGAAAGGAGAGCAGTTCCTGGAAGCTCACCTTGAACCACAAATAGAATTGATGAATAGAATTGATTATGGGCTTTCTTTTCTTTCTCAGAGTGAGACAGTGCAGGAAGGGACAATGAATCTTCCAAGGTCATGCCACAAGTCACTAGCCAAGCCCAGCCTGTCACTCAGATTCTGAATTCCCAGCTCGCTGAGCCACCGTGGTGGGGCTATGTCAAAGTAAGTCTGAAATAAAATCCCCTGTCTGCGGGGTTTCATGTCCTCCACCTCCCCGCTGTGTCCCCTGTACCCTCCACAAACACCCTCCTATCGCCCCTCCTGCCAATCCATAACCTGTCCCAGGAAATGCCAGGATGGGGGCATCAGATCGGCTATGAGGGACTCGGTCAACTTCTTTGCCTTCTGGCTGTTCTAAACAAACAAAGGGCAGTGCACAAGTTATTAGTAAATACCAAGGCTTAGTTTATTGTATAAAACTTCAATCCAACAAATAAATGAGCCATCAAGTTTGAATTTATGTAGCATTCAAAACACATTAAAGCCATTTGACCATGACAAAGGCCTTTCCTGCTTTGAATGATGAAGCCGGCGCTGCAAATACCCTTCGGATGAGACATTAAGCGAGGTCCTTTCAGTTTGTCTCTGGGGACTGTCAAGGTGGAAGGCAGAGGTACGGGCACGCTTTCTGAAGAATTCTTTTGGGAAAATCCCATCCTGGCTAATATCTCCTTTCTTTAAAAAAAAAAAAAGGATCTGTAAACCTGTAACGGTCAGAACAATTACAGTCACAAAGCTAGGGGTCACGTAGCCAACCACCAACGGCATCCTTAATTACCTTGAGATAGCCCGGAAAGTCAACGCGTGCACTGAAGGATGATGGCAGCTTCTTCCGGGGGGTTCTGGCTGCTTCCGTGGCCTGTCTCTGAGCACTCTCTCCATCTGCAAATTGGTTATAATCATACCTCACAGGGGGTGGTGAGAAATGAATGAGACAATACAGGAAAGAGCGTTCCATAAGTTCTAAAACCCTGCTCACATTAAAGGTGGCATTATGAATAATGTGTAAGGATAATAGTTCACTCCCACCTTCTCACCCCATTTTAGCTTTCCTTTCTTTTACTACAGGCAGTGGAAAGTTTTTCCTTTCTTTTGGTGCCATTGCTCTTGCGAGGACCTCTTGGGGCCTGCAGCTCCTATTAATGACTGGGTGGGAGAGGGGCGCTCAGGATTTGACTTGCTGTAGTCAGGAGCTCCATCTGCTCAAGGCCTGAGCCTCTGCCTCAGCAAGACACTTTAGGCAAGCAGCCCTGGAGACTGAGAGAGCCTAGAAGAGACGATATCTGTGTGATCTCCTTCCCAATGTACCCCTGACCCCCCACCCAAATGGAGATCAAAGGCAACCTTAAAAGTATCCCCTCTCGTAATCCCAGTGCTTGGGAGGCTGAGACAGGAGGATTGCAGGTTCAAGGCCGGCCTCAACAACTTAGTGAGACCCTCCGCAACGTGGTGAAACCCTATTTCAAAATAAAAAAATAAGCCAGGCGTGGTGGCACATGGTTGTAATCCTAATACTTAGGAGGCTGAGACAGGAGGATTGCAGGTTCGCGGCCAACCTCAGCTACTTTAGTGAGGCCCTCCGCAACTTAGTGAGACCCTGTTTCAAAATAAAGAATAAAAAATAGGGTTGGGGGTGTGGCTCAGAGGTAGAATGTCCCTGGGTTCAATCTCCAGTACCGCAAAAATAAATAAATAAAAAAAATAAAATAAAAATAAAAAATAAAATAGGGCTAGGGGTGTAGCTCAGAGGTATAATGCCCCCTGGGTTCAATGCTCAGTACCACAAAAAAAAAGAATGAATGAACTAAAGAAAGAAAGGAGAAAAAGAGAAAGGAAGAAACAGAAAGAAAGAGAAAGAAAGAAAGAAAGAAAGAAAGAAAGAAAGAAAGAGAAAGAAAAGAAAAAGTACCCACTTTCCAAAACACCAATGAAAGTAGAGGTGCATGAGTCCAGGTGGGAGGGGTTGGGAAGGAAATATTCATTCAACAAACAGTGCTTGGGCACCCACCATGTGGCAGCATTGTGTGGGCTGCTGAGCTACAAAGATGAGTAAGACGCAGGCCTTACTTTCTGGGGGAGTCAGACATAAACAGACGTGCCCAGTAAGCACTCTGGACGAACACTGTGACCAACCACCTGTTCCCTGGCAGAGTCCAGTTCCACTCCCTTTGTTTCAGGGCCTTTGGGGTTAGGACAAATTTGCGTGTCGAAGAGTTTCTGGTCATTTTTTAGCACCTTTTTCTTCCACCTACAGGGCTCTGGGTCATTACCTCCTCAATTTCAGCCTGGCATGATTGATCTCAGTAGATTCATCATAAGTTCACCCCATACAAATCCTCTACTCAAAGGAACACTGGGTAACACAAGAGAGCTAAAAACAGCTGAGGGTTCGAGGAGGGCAAAGAAGACAAAGAGAACAAACCTAGTCCTTGGTCTCGGAGTGAACCTCAGTATAAGAGCCAGAAATAATTCATAATATTTACTAAATTCTTGTTATGCACTGCTCTCAACCACATTTAGTCATCACAACAATCCTGAAAAACAACTATTCACATCCTTGTTCTGTAACTCAGGAAGGAAAGGCTCAGAGTGAATGTCTTTTCCAAGATCCGTACCCCATAAAGTCAGTCAGGATTTGAACTCAGATCTAGCTGACTTCAAGTCTGGACCCTGAACCATGTGCTGGGCTGCCCCCAGCTCAAGCTCTTTTACCTTGGATCTCTTGGCAAACAGATGTGCCCAGGAAGCGTTTGCTAAAGATGCTTCAATAGTTAGATTTCAAATGAGAGGAGGAGTACAAAGCTCCTAGTACACTCTTTGGAACCTACTAAGTGTTTGCTACAAGTAGAATGTTCGTGTCCCCACAAAGTGCGTATGCTCAAACCTAATCTGCAATGTAATGCTCCTGGCTGCAGGGCCTGTGGGAGGTGATGAGGTCATGAGGTGGTTAGGCGAGGAGTGGAATTAGTGTCTTTATAGAAGAGGCTCTGGGGAGCTCCCTGGCCCCTCCCACCATGAGCACACAATGAGAAGACAGCCATCTGTGAAACAGGAAGCGGACCCTCACCACTCACTGATCTGCTGGGGCCTTGACCTTGGACTTCCCAGTCTTCAGAACTGTAAGAAATAAATTTCTGTTGTTTATAAGCCGCCCAGTCTATGGTATTCTGGTATAGCAGCCCACACAGACTAATAGCGTTGAATATATGACTGCTGTCATACATATCCATATCATGCCATGGGCGGGGGCTCAGAGAACAGAATCCAGCTCTAGCAGAAGGGACTGGGGGAAGTCAGACAGGTTGTCAGTATAGTTAGGGCAGATCCCACGTCCTACAGGAAAGATAGAACTAGGCAAATCTGTAAGACTATCTATGGAAAAGAAGGCAGATCTTTGGACTAAGCAATAAGATTCCTGTATGTTTGCATCCATCCATCCATCCATCCATCCATCCATCCATTTCATCCATCCATGCATGCAACAAACTCTTTCTAAGCACATCTCCTAGATCTGGCACTGAGTATAAGGGGTGCACTGATGTAGCTCTGCTCCCATAAAGCTACAAGAGGGGAGGGTGGAAAAAGCAAACACATGAGTACACAAGTAATGTCATCATGAATTGAGAAAAGCACCTGCGAACGTGACGTACGGGGTGCCATGCCAGAGAAGAGTCAGGGCAGGAACCTACTTGGAATAGAAGGTCAAAGAAGGCCTGTCTGAAGAAGTGACATTAAAAACACACTTGAAGAAAAGAAGCCAGCCAGGAGAAGGAGAGAGGAGATTGGGCAATGACTGGAGCCCTCCCCCTCTCAGGGCTGCCCAGTGTTCTACTTAATAGCAAATCCTGTGGCCAGAACACCTCCCCTCTGAGCCCTCAGCCAGTGTTGGAGAGAAAGCTGGTGACTGACCTACCTTGCATCATTCGTTCAGACTTCTATTCCCATAGGCAAATCTGTAAGGCTACCTATGGAAAAAAAGGCAGATCTTTGGACTAAGCAATAAGATTCCTATATGTTTGCATCCATCCATCCATCCATCCATCCATCCATCCATCCATCCATCCAATTCATCCATCCATGCATGCAACAAACTCTTTCATATTTCCATATGAAAATCTTCCATACAAACTCTTCGATGTTTCCCATGCTTCTATCCCTTCTATTCCTTCTATTCCCATCTGGTCCTAAAGGTGGCTCCAGATATGGAATATCAAAAATGAGGACACCCCAAGGGACACACGAGTGACCGTTCAAATTCCCTCCAAATTCCTCATGAGGTAGATTGGATGAAGGGATCAGGAGTGAGTCTGGGAAACTGGCGGGGACCGGTCACTCGGTGACCTCTGGTCAGTCTGTTTCCCAAAGCCCCAGAGAGAGCGCTACTGCTATTTACATTTCCATGTAAATCAAGCTGACTTCAAGCAGCAAGGCTGTGTAAACTTGTGTTTAATGTCAGGTTTATATTAATATTTGCATTAACAAGATTGATCGTTTACATAACAATGCATACGTAAAGTCTGGGCTAGGTTCGGGTTTACACACATTTGCATAATGTTTACAGATTGATTGATTAGACAGACTGTGCATAAATCCAAGTAAACTGCTAGTTGTTTGTTTATTTTTTCGATTGGGGCTTGGTAGCCTATATCTTAATAAATGGCTAAACCTAAGCTAAGTCCTCTATTATAACCTTCACAGAAGATTTAATAGTTTTGAAAAGTAATTTTCCCTGAAAAAGAGTGAGATGAAATCATTGAGGCTATTTTTTTTTTCCCTTAATCTTCAGCATTGAGTGGTTAAAAAGGAGTACAAGGGCTTAAACTGCATTCTCACAGAGATAAAACCAGGCTGTAGGGGGAATTTGGAGTCAAGACTGCCACCTTAGACATTGCTGCAAGTTTCTTAGAGAAGCTCTGGTGTGGCGGGGACCTTGATAGGCCCTCTCTGGTCCTCTGCCCCTGGAGTCAGAGAAGCAACGTGGAGACTGCCACTTCCTCCATCTGGCTGAAGAATGATCTGGATTCTTGGCCGCCAAGCCCAAGCTGATGGAGGCCTGGAAAGGGGCTGGAGGAGAAGCGATTTCAGAAGAGAAAGATACAATGGGGAGAGAACTGAAAGTCAACCAATTTTTCAATGTTTTGATTTATGTTTTGTGGACCTCCGAGGGTCTGGTGACTCCTGGTTCACAGTCCAGAGTCCACATGGATCCAGCAAGGCTCTGATCTCCATTCCCCATCCCAATTCACCCCCCACCCCATGAAGGGGCACCACTCGAACACACCCAGCAGATCCCTTTGGAGAGAGTGGAAATAAACAAACACTTTCCGATTGGGAACAGGCCAAGTTTCTTTATTGGGAGCTTGCTTTACTGAAGGAGTCAGCCACCTCCATTTGCATTTGACAGAGACTCATAGGCAGGCAGAGAATAAGGAAAACTTGATAGTGGAATAAAGTGAGTCCAGTTGTGTCCTGGCTGGAGGCTGGAGGCCGGGGGAAGCTGTAGGTGGGCCATAGGTGATTGGTGAGGTATGCATATTTCGCTTTCTCTAATTGGTCCAAAATTGGAACTGGGGACAAAAATTATGGAAGCTCTGTTACTGACTAAGTCCTGCATATTCAGAGTTAATTGTTGCAAAAGTTGTTTAGCTTCCTGGATTGCCCTAGTGATAGCAGTCTAACTTCCTTAAGTCCAACATAGCAGGCTGGCTTCCTGGGTTGGCTATGGTAGACCATGGGCTAATTTCTTGGCCAGGTTGCTGTAGGTTGTGGGTCATGGTTCTATTGTTATTTAAGGTCCAATCATTGTCCACATGTATATTGTCTCAAGAAACAAGTGCCTTACAAAATATGTAGTGTTATATATATATATATATATCATATATATATATCATATATATATATGTATTTTTAATTTAGTAAATGGTATGATAAAAGTCTCTTGGTGTTCTGAATTTTTTTTCTTTTCCAATACTGTAAGTTAAGGCTGTATCTGGGCTGTGGTATATAAATAGTCCAGTGCCCCTTATGGCCGCCTCTGTCCATAGTGTATTCTACTAGTGTACACCTTCCACATTTTGCATCATGTCTCCAGTTTCCACAACCACTAACAATACTGTGATCCATATCCTCATGTTTGTTCAATTAAAGAATTGTTTTTCAAAGCCCCCTGATTATACACTCAGGATAGGAGAGTTCATTCATAAGATATGTGCTTCTTAATTTCAGTAAGTACTGTTGAATGTTTTACAGAATGGTTATGTTTATATTCTAGCAATAGTGCCTGAGAGTTCTCATTTTCCCACATCCTTTCCAATAGTGGGTAGTACTGAGATTTCTGTGTATGGAACATGGAATAGTGTATAGTATCAATTTCACTCATACTTTAATTTTCTTCATATTTATTACCAATTTATTTCCTCTTATTTATTATAGTAAATGAAGTTGAGCATCTCACCGCATACTTCCAGGATTCCCTTCTGTGGACTGTCTGTTCATATCCCTTACCCATGTTCTACTGGTTTCCATCTTTTCCTTGTTGATTTACCCAAGCTCCTTGTATATTCTACATGTTAATTCTTGATTGGTTTTGGAGGTTACAAATGTCTTTTCCTAGTTGGTCACCTTTCTTCCAATCTGGTGAGGTTTGTTGAATAAAACTTCTGAACTTTAAGAGATAAATTCATCAATTCTTTGTGTGTTGGTAGGGCACTATTTTAGAAGGTTTTCCCCAGTATTAAGAACACCAAAAAAAAAAAAAAATGACTCCTCAACTTGATTAGAGGGGCTTTTAACCTGAATGGGAATAACCTAGAATTCAGGGGGTCGGTAAACTTGGATGGAGGAAAAATTACATTTTTATTATCATTAACCCAAATACACATTTAGTTATTTCTTTTGAGTATTAATGTGGGCAACAAATCATGGTAGTATTGGCAGACTATTTATTTTGTCACCAAAATAAATTAAGTATATTTTCACCTTACATTTACAGTTGTTGCAGATATCTTAAAAAAATTTTTAGGCTCATCGCTATTTTAAATTTGCTATAGTTATTAGACCTGCTGCTAGATCTCACAAGTTAGTGTTTAAATTAAAAAGCACATACTTCACTTTAAAAAATTTTTAGATAATTGGTCTCCTTGGTAACATTTCATTTTTTACATTTTAAAACATTATTCTGAGCTGGATGTGGTGGCGCATGCTTGTAATCCCAGTACTTGGGAGGCTGAGTCAGGAGGATCGCAGGTTCGTGGCCAGCCTCAGCTACTTATTAAGGCCCTCTGTTTCAAAATAAAGAATAAAATAAGGCTGGTGATGTAGTTCAGAGGTAGAATGCCCCTGGGTTCAATCCCCAGTACCACACACACACACCAAAAAAATAAATAAAAATAAAACATTATTCTGAGGAGTGCATAGGTATTCTCAGATAACCAAAAGGACGTATGTTAAGAACACTGCTTTGTAGTTGTGCCTTTCACACTTAGGTCTTAATTTGGTGTTCATCTTTGTGAATGATTTAAATCAGATCCCTACCTCACACCATAGGCCAACACCATGTGCAGAATAATCTTTCTCTTTCCCACTGTTTTTTGGTACCATCTTTATTACACTAAAATTTCCATACATACCTAAGTCTTCCCCTGAGTTTATGTTTATTCTATCAATCTTTGGTCCAGACTAAAATTCTAAAATGCAGAGCCAGAGGGTGGAAGGAATAGAACTGGTCACAGACATGAAGCTTTCATTTTAAGTTATTTTTGTCTGTTTTATTATTATATGTTATTTTCCCTACATTTACTTTTCATATAATGAATTTTAAAAAGACATTTTTAATTATCAATAAAACATGCATAGTTTAGGACTGTTGAGTTTTGAATGAGAAGACCTAAGCTCTCTTGCATTCCATACCAGGAATCAGCAAACTTTTGTAAAGGGTAAGAGAGTAAATGTTATAGCGTTTGCAAGCCTAAACCACTCAACTCTGTCCTTACAGCATGGAAGCAGCCATAGACAATATGGAAGCTAATAAATATGGCTGTGCTCCAGCAAAGCTTTATTTACAAAAACAGGCTAGCTGGATGTGGCCCACAGGCGATAGTTGCCAACCCCTATTCTATACCACTTGGTGTCTTCCCTTCTACATTTAAGGTAGCAGTGGTCTTTATCATGAAATTCATCAAAGAAATTATAATCTTTAATGAAAGTCCCAGATCTGTGGAGCTAGATATTAGACATCTTCATTTGCCAGCCCAGTATTATGTAAAGTATATAAAATCATAGAAAATTATATGTAGAAGGTAGCTCAAATGGCCAGTGGTATGGAAATCATTAGGAAAATTATGGTAAATCCAAATAATATAACACAATGTAGTCATTAAAAGTGTTTATTGAAGCCCAGCATGGTGGCACACACCTGTATTCCCAGTACTTGGGAGGCTGAGATAGGAGGATTGTAAGTCCCAGGCCAGCCTCAGCAACTTAGCAAGACCCTCAACAACATAGAGAGACCCTGTTTCAAAACAAAAATTAAAAAGGGATGGGGGTGTAGCTCAGAAGTAGAATGTTCCTGGGTTAATCCCACTTAGAAAGAGGAGGAAGAAGAGGAGGAGGAGAAGGAGGAGGAGGTAGAGGAGGAGGAGGAGGAGGAGGAGGAGGGAAGAAGTTCTTGAAATTATTAACGTGTATGTGTTTATGATATAATGCTAATTAAAAATGAGAATAAAATAATACACATAATATATAAACTATGTCTTACATAGAGAAAACCTTAAGAGGAAAAATGTTAATGACAGATCTGGGTAGGTGAATATATGGATGATTTTTGTTTTCTTCTGAATACCTGTGTGTATTCTCTACAGTTTCTACAGTGGAGCTGTATTAATGAATTTTAACTAAATTTCTTTTTCTAGAAAAATTTTAAGGGATTGCATTTACAAAACAGTCTGCATAAATACCCTAACCTCGATAGCGCTGAGCAGCTAGATAGTGGAAAAGCTCATTTAGTAACATCCCAGTAATTCAGAATATGTCACCAGTCAAGCCAAAGCCATTGGCAACTTTAATCTTTGTACTGAAAAAAGCAAGTGGCTAACAATGGACAAATATTCCAGAAAATAGCTGGGCGTGGTGGCATATGCCTGTAATCCTAGTACTTGGGAGGCTGAGACAGGAGGATCGCAGGTTCGAGGACAGTCTCAGCAAGTAGTGAGACTCTCATCAACCTAGCGAGACCCTGTTTCAAAATAAAAATAAAATAGGGCTGGGCGTGTAGCTTGGAGGTAGAATGCTCCTGGGTTCAATCCCCAGTGCCACACAAAAATTTTCAGAAAATAATTTATTAACCTTAGGGACTCTTATCAGGGCCACACGAATTTCCCAGGGATTATCCTAGTTAATCTTCCCAATAGACCTCTAAAATCTCTGCTGCTGCCATCCTCATGCCATCACCCCATTTTATAGATGAGAACACTGAGGCTTATACTGTTGAAGAACCTTGTCCCACATATCTAGGAAGTAATGGGAATCGGATGCCAATCCAAGGAGACGTGATGCCCAACCAAGCACTGAAGAAACGGAACTCCTTCCTAGTACTGAAAAATAACTATTTGACACTTGCTGTTTCCATTAGCTGAGGTGCTAGTTTCAAGTGGCTATTAATTATTCACTGAAGCAGTTCCCAGCAGGATCCCTATTAGTCAAGACGTGGTCCTGCTCTTTAGATCCTGATCTCTGGATGAGCTGCCGGCCAACCATTCGCTCGTTCAGGCAAGAGCCCCTCTCGCTTCCTCTCACTCCCCGTCGGAATCCTGATTGAGAATGACAGAGCTTGTATTTCCTGCCACGCACTGCGGCGGTTGCAGTGTGAGGGCTTTGACCTTGGAGGGCTGCTGGGGGAAGGCACCTGCTGTCCTTAAGTACCACACACCCCGTGCTTATACTCAAGCCGTGCTGATTTCTTCTCTGTTTCTCTGTTTCTCCAGCTCGTCTGGTGAGCTCCCACCTGAAGGCATCTGTGTTAGCCGTCCCCTCCGCCTGTAAGAGCTGCCCTGGATCTTCCAATGGCTGACCTCTTCTGCTTCAGGCCTCAGCTCTCATGTTGCCACCCCAGAGGACCCTCCATGTATTAGATACCCGTATCTAATACCACGCACCCTCCCACTCCTGGGATCTGATGAATTTTTTTTTTCTCCATAGTGCTTCACATTGTCTGTAACCACAACATTAATTTTTACACGCTCGTGTTTATGTCCCGCATTAGAATATCAGTTCTCTGTGGACAGAAACCTTGTTCGTGTTTATCACTATAGTCCCTGTACCTAGAACCTGGCAGGTTGAAGGAACCCAATTGAGGGCTCTGAGAAATTAAAACAATTTGCCCAAGTCACATGGCTAAAACCTGGGGAGAGTGGAGATTGGAACCCAGCTCTGTCTGCCTCCTGTTGTTGGAACCTCCCACTGGTGAAGGAGGGGTTCTCTCCCTAGGGCTCGGGGCTGGATGGACACAAGACCCCTGACCCTGGACAGTTATCACAGTGGTGTACTGGTCACCTGTACTCACAGCCCAAGGGGAGGAGCCACTGTTCCACCCAGGTGACATGAGGGTTCACCCCGGAGCAGTGAGCCACCAGGGCAGAGAAAGGCAGGCTTTGTGGCATCAAGAGGGTGAGATGCCCCTGGCTCCCATGAGAGGATAATGTTGTCTTCTTTGGATAACTCTGAAGGTTGGCAGAGAACTGAAGCTCCCACTCTGGGCCCGGCTAGAACTATATCTGGTCTGTTTAACAAGAAGGATTGTTTGAGCTGGGTGTGGTGGTACACACCTGTCATCCAAGTACTTGGGAGGCTGAGACAGGAGGATCACAGGTTCAGGGCCAGACTCGGCAACTTAATCAGAACCTCAGCAATTTGGCAAGAACCACTTTCAAAATAAAAAATAAAAATGGCTGGGGGTGTGGCTCAGAGATAGAATGACCTTGAGTTAAAAAAAAAGGTTGTTTGGTTAAGGGGGCTTTATGCATGGGAACAGGTGGGAAGGGGATTTATGGTTAGGCCATTTGAGGCCCTCCTGATTTCACCAGATGTCACAGTACACATGTGTTAGACCTTAATTTTAGTCGTCATGCCACACCCGTATTGAAAATTGTATAAATAGAGAAAGAGAAAACAAGAGGCCTGGTAGCTGGAAGACCCGGTGGAAGTTGCCACTGACTTAAGACAGGCTGAGATTGAAGAGGGTCCGCCAGCGCCCCCTAAGGGAAGTGCCTGGTTCTTATTCCAAGAGTACTGCAGAATTGGCAGGGGCATCTGTCTGGGAAGAGCCTCAAGGGCAATATTTTAGGGCATTTGAGCTCAAGAGGATGATGAATGTTGGCAGACGGGTGTCCTGGAGCCAGCTCAACAGCTACCCATAAGAGCGCTGTGTTTTGCTAGTACGATTTTAAACACCCATAAAAATCAAGCCATATCAATGGGGAGAATATATCTTTCTGGAAGCGGGCCCTGCTTTGTGCAGAGTGAGCATACACAACGTTCCAACCAGAGACCACTGACCCCAGAGTCCTCAGGGCTGGGACACCCTTGAGCATCAGCACCTCTGAAGAGCTCAGTACAAACAGGGGACTGGCATCTCGGTTCTGTTGCTCTTGTCTGCATTTCAGATACTGGGTTGCATCGAATGTCAAATTATTTTAATCTGTGCGGGATGAAGAGCTGGCTGTGGCTCCTTTTCCTTTCGTTTCGTGTGCCTGTGTTGTCATTGTCAGTTTTTAATCTCCATTTCCTAGGGTCGAGTCCTTTCTGTACTCTTACATGTCGACGCAGGAAAGAGGAAGTCAAAGTTGACAGCCCCTGTCTTGTTGGGAAGATGTGCAGCCTTTTCAATCTGCATCCCTCGGAGAGCTATCACCTATATACTCTTCCCCCACCTGACATTCTTGCTTGAACACATGCAGCATTACACTACTGCCTCAGACATGCAGGTACTCTTCACCTCTGCAGGCCCTTCATTTGCATGGCTCTTCTCTGCCCCTTCATCTCCTCAGAGAGGTATAGACTTTAAGCAGAGCCCTGCATTTCCCGCTGATCACCCTCTACACTGTGTGTATACACAGTGGCCTCCTCAGATGACAGGGTCAAGGCTGCAGCAACAACTAGGAGGGTCACACCTGTCCATTTCGCTTCCTGAATTGTTCTCAGATTCTTCCTCCCAATCCTGTCCCTCTACCTCACTTCAGACTGCCATCGATATCCCTTGAACTACAGTGGCAGCCTTGCAGCTGTGCCCCCCATCCCCACAGGCCTCCCCTGCCCAGTCTGATCAGGCGAAAGGCACCATCCTTGCCTCGGGCTGCTTAGGAAGCTTCCGGGAGCCCTCCCAGTTGGCTGGGTTCGGGAATGCAGAACAGGCGACTGGGAGGATAAAGAGCAGATCATAAGCAACAGGGAATACTAGCATGGCAATAAAAATCAGGAGAGCCAGACGTGGTGGTGCATGCCTGAAATTCCAATACTTGGGAGGCTGAGACGGGAATATCACAGGTTCAAGGCCAGCCTCAGCAACTTAGTGAGGCCCACAGCAACTTAGCAAGACCCTGTTTCAAAATAAAAAGATCTAAAAAAAAAGGGCTGGGGGTGTTGCTTGGAAGTAGAATGCTCCTGGGGTTCAACCCCCAGTACCAACATGAATAAATAAATTAATTAATTAACTAATTAATTAAATAAAAGGAAAACTAGCCCTCATTAGAAGTTCCTCTGGAATCGAATCTCTGGATCCCTCCCCTGCCGTGCCGTGAGCTTGCAATGTGACTCTAATTCAGGCCACTGCCTGGACTCACCTAAGTTCATGGTGTTGGACACAATCGTGCCCACGGTGAGTCCTGGGTAAGGGATGGATGCAAAGAAATGCTTTAAGTTGGTTAAAGGACAAATAAAAAATTTCAGACTTACTTTTCCACCAGCTGCTACCATTTTTTTTTATTTTCGTTTCATTTAGAGAAGGTATGATCCCAGTGTCGCCTTGGGCCGAGGCATCCATGGATGTGAACATCATGAACACTATTTTTGTTCCATCACTTATAACCTCCACCAGAGCAAACATTTTCTGCAGAGGGACAGATGGAAACATTGTAAGCTGTGCAACCCTCAACCCTGCCTTTGCAGCCCAAAAGCAGCCACAGCCAATGTAGAACTGAATGGTTGCAGTTGTAGTCCAATAAAACTTTATTTACAAAAACAAACAGCGGGCCGGATCTGTCCTTTAGCCAGCTCCTGATAGCTATCATCTCCAACATATCAAAAACCTTATCTAAAAAAAAGGGATATAGTATCTGCCTCAAAACCTTATCTAAAAAACAAAACAAAATATGGGTATGGTATCTGCCTCTACAGAAGATGAAGAAAAGTTATATGAACTTATTTGGAAAATTAGAATGAACTGAAGCACTAGAGAAGTATATGTTGTTAGTAGTGGCTATATTGCTAGTCCCATTAACTCATCACATTTATAAGTCCCCCCACCCATATGCTAGGTATACCGTATTCATGATATTACTCAGTCCTCACAAAGATCTTGCAAAACAAGAGAACGTTACTGACTTACAGATGAGGAAACTGAGGCTCAGAAACTGTGGCTCAGAGGGGACACAGGTGGTCAGAGGCAGAGCTGATTTCTCTCAGCAGTTCCTGGATCCACAACAGTGGCCTTGGAAAAGAAATGCAAGTGTAGAGGGGTGTTAAGAACAGAGAAATAGATGAGCACGTGGCTGGGAGCAGATGCACCCCTGTTGTGTTTAAAAGAAGGGCTGAACCAGTCACGTCTCTGCTGTCAGAAGATGGCCCCACGTTGGCCATGGCGTAGGAGGATGGACACTTCTCTGGAGGAGAGGGGCTTTTCCTGGGCAGGTTTCCAGATTTAAATCCTAAACCAGGCGAGCTACCTGTGATGGGCTCTGCCAGCAGCAGAGGGCTGGCCTTCTCTGCAAGGGATTGCCTGAGTCACAAGGCAGCCTTCCAGAACTTTCTGAGCCTGCCCAAAGCCAGACCTGCCTCAGCCCCGCAGGGAGGCAAGAGCAGCCGGTACCACTTGAGCGCCGAGTCCCCTGCCTCAAGGAGGCCAGATTTAGCAATCTGTCACACACAGCCCGCCTCATCCTGACACGGGGCTCCAAGAGGCAGGCTGCTGGGGCAAGCAGAAAAGCATCTGTCGCATGCCACATAGACAGAGATTAGAGAGGATGGGGGAGGATAATTATGGCGTGTGCGTGCCTATAAAGTGCGTGTCAGGAGGAAAGGATTAAGCTAATTGAAGAAATCTCCAGCACGTGCATCGAAGGTGGCTGCAGAACGATTGCTTTATCTTGCATCTCACCTGCTCGGGAGCGGCTGGAGGAGGCCTACCCACACCTCCGCGGTGTCCCCAGCAACTCTCTTCAGAAATAGTTTGAGTTGGCGTTAGCCATTCTGCAAAGGAGAGAGACACTAAAAATAAGAGCCTGGGAAGGAGGCGCCCCGCTTTTTTTTTTTAAATTTCCAACGCTTATATCAGGTTTCCCAGAGGAAGATGGAAAGCTGGTTTTCCTGAGGTATCCCACATTTGTGCACGGGTGACAGGTGAAAAAAATGGCATTGATAATGTGAGTACTACACGGAGACAGGTGGTGGCTGCTCCCCAGCTCCACTTTATTTTTCTTTTTGATACTGGGGATTGAGCCCAGATGTGTTCTACCAATAAGTTACACCCCAACCCTTTTATTTCTTTATTTTGAAACAGGGTCCCGCTAAGTTGCTGAGGCTGGACTCGAATCTGCAACCCTCCTGTCTCAGCCTTCCAAGTACCAGGATAACAGGTGTGTGCCATCACGCCCCATTTCCACTCTTCTTTTCTCTCGGGAACATTAGCTCCTGCTTCTGAGGGTTGCGCTGCAGACAAAGAGAAAGCACAGGCTTGGGGTCATCTATCATCGCTCTCCACCTCGTGTCTCAAACATCTCCAAACCCAAAACCAACCCAAAGGGACAAGCTTCTGTCTTCTGTCACACAAATGAAATGAGATTTTTGAGTTCCTTGGTGATAAATATTGGAGCATTGTGGCATGAATTTAAAAAGAAGTCAATAGTCAGAAAGGTTCTTTATTCTCTTAGTTCATAGTCTTCCCAAATATTATTTTATTTATTTATTATTTTTTGCAGTACCAGGGATTGAACCCAGGGGCATTCTACCTCTGAGATACACCCCCAGCCCTATTTTTTATTCTTTATTTTGAAACAGGGTCTCACTAAGTTGTGGAGGGCCTCACTAAGTAGCTGAGGCTGGCCTTGAACCTGCGATCCTCCTGTCTCAGCCTCCCAAATACTGGGATTACAAGCGTGCGCCACCATGCCCGGCTCCAAATATTATTTGACCAATGGACTTCTGTTTCTCCCCAGATAAGATGTCACATCTGAAAAATATAGTCAGCTGCATAGTTTTTCCCATGATGAGCTCTTAGCCTGCTTAGAAGATGGATTGCCAGTTGAATCCTAGAAATATTTGAGTCTGTCAGACCATAGACCTTGCCTCTCTTCTCTGCTGCTTACTAGCTTTCTGACTTTGGGGATCAACATACTTTGATTTCTTCATGGGTACAACAGGCGAGCGATGCTCACACCACAAGCTCGAGGACAGTGTGTAGCAGATAGCAGATTCTCCAACATTGTTCACCATCATCAACATCTTCATCACCATCTACCAGAGACAAAGACGGTATCATATTAGTCAGGGTTCTCCAGAGAAACAAAACCGATGGAGAAACCAGACCAGTGTGTACATCTATGCATTTATGAATGATGTAGATACACAGAGAGATTTATTTTAAGGAATTGGCTCACACAGTTGTGGGGGCTGGCAGGTCTAAAATACATAGGGTTGGCCAGCAGCCTGGAAATGCTGCCAGGAGCTGATGTTACAGTCTTGAGTCCACAGGCAGTCTGGAGGCAGAATTCCTTCATCTTTGGAGGATCTCCATCTCTTTTCTTAAGAGATTAGACGAGGCCCACATGAGATTATGGAAGGTAATCTGCCTTACTCGAAGTCTACTGATTCAAAGGATAATCACATCTAACAAGTACATTCATCACAACATGGAGACTGGTGGGTTTTTTTTTGTGTGTGTGTGGTACCGGGGATTGAATCCAGGGGCGTTCTACCTCCGCACTACACCCCCGGCCTTATTTTGTTTTTTTATACTTTATTTTGAAACCAGGTCTCATGAAGTTGCAGAGGGCCTCACTAGGTAGAGAGAGAGAGAGAGAGAGAGAGAGAGAGAGGGAGAGAGAGAGAGAGAGAGAGAGACAGGGAGAGAGAGAGAGAGAGAGAGAGAAAGAGCTGAGGCTGGCCGTGAACCCGGATCCTCCGGTCTTCGCCTCCCGAAGTACTGGGATTACAAGTGTGCGCCACCACACCCTCATGTGATGGAAATATCCAGGCTGGGAGCTGGCATCCCAGTTTCAAGTCCCCTTGCTTGGTGTGTGGCTTGAGGCAGGTCCTTGAGAGTCTCTAAATTCCTCAGCTGCAACTGGTCATAAACACATCTGCCCTGCCGACTGCACAGGGAAAACGCAAGAATCAGATGAGGCAGCTTGAGGGAAGGGTTTTGTAAGGAAACTTTTAGGTGTCTTATTGTAAGGCATTATGCTACAAGGCACATAGTCCTCTGGATGCATTGAGTCCAATTATTTGTACCAAAGCAAATAGAAGGCAATTCTGCTGTGCCATAAGTTTGACCTAACTCTAATATGTTAGCTAGCATAATCATTAATGTTTTCAATTAGAATTAATTTGCTCGCCTTCTTGGGATTTAGAATGGCTTTTTTCGATGTGAATTAAATGACCAAGTTGTCTGAACGCTAACCTTTTCTTTCCCTCTCTCAATAAATTTTCACATAGAAAGCATTTCGCTACGTTTGAACAGGGCTCGAAGCAGCAGGTCCAGCAAATGTTTGTTGTGGATAATTCATTCATTATAGAGATATTTATGGCTGGGTCTTGCGCCGGGCCCTGGATGAGGAGGGTGGTAACTGTAATTACCAAACCTGATCGTGAGAGAGAGTAAGTGCTTGATAGATGCCAGGTATTTATTATTTGTTGGTATGTTAGTATGTGACCATTTAAAAAAAAAGAAAGACAGAATTAATGCTTTAAAATAAAGACAAGGCTTAGCGGACATTGCTCCCAACCTTAGTGTCTTCTTCAAAGATCCCACCCTGTGGCTCAGCCTCAGTTCAACATCCCACCACAGCCAGAGCACGGAGAGCCCAGAAGAGTGAGGTAATCATTCTTTAGAAAACTTCACTATCAAAGGAAATTGTCTTGTGTTGTCTCTTAGAACACTTCACACTTCATTGGGAAGCTATAAAAACAATTACCAGGTCATTAGTAAAGGTTATTATTTTTTTTTAAGATCCAAAGCACCTCTCCCAGAATGACCTTAGCGTGCATTTCAGTGGGAGGCGGTCACAGCAGTGGAAGAGTGAGTGCCTCAGAGGGGAAGCCCAGGGACCCCGCAGTGGCTGCTCAAGCCTCAGTTTCCTCAGCCCTTGGTGGGACCCAGGAGTTCCTGCCTATCTCATATCTCAGTGTGCTGTGGGAATAGTGCCTGCACCTTGGGGTGGTCTGTAAACACAACAGCTTCCTTTCCTGGGCTCCATGTTCCTTGCATTTGGGTTGGAGATGTGAGTGGATAAGGCAGGAGAGATGGAAGTGGGTCCTGCGTCTGTCAGGACAGCTGAGTCACACTGCAATGACAACCAGAAGCTTCAGTAGCTTACAGCAGCCGAGTTTATTTTCCACCTGCACCGGTGTCCAGGTTGAGTTGACAGGTGGGCTCCACCCACCATAGCCACTCAGAAACCCGGGCTGGCAGGAGCTCCATCTCCACGTGTGATTCCAAGGTCACAGAGGACAGACAGGAGGAGCGTGAGGAACTAACTATAAGCTAGCTCTTGACGTTTCTACACGGAAGCATTGTTACTTCCACTCACATTTCACTGACCAAAGAGAGTCACGTTGCCACATGGGAGATGAACAGGGTGGGGATGTGTTCTCCCACCATGCCAGCTAGGACTGGAGGCAGAGGAATGGACCAGGGCACCCATGCAGTTCACTTATTCATCTGGCTAACTCGCGACTCTCTGGTCTGGCTCATGCTTTCTTGATTTCTTTGCCTCAGGAGCATCCATTGGTATCAATACTTCAGCCCTGCAGGTGAATCATAGTATCGCTTATTACTATTTGTTGAGCTTATGTTTATTATTATTTGAATCTTGGATGTCCCCCAAAAGTGCAGGTGTTGAAAACCTGGTGCCCAATGCAGCAAGGCTCAGATGTGGGGCATGGCTGGAGGAGGTAGGTCACTGGGGACGGGGTCTTGGAGACCATGTCTGTCCCTGGCCCCTTTCTCTCTCTCTCTCTCTCTCTCTCTCTGCTTCCCAACTGCCACGAGCTGAGTAGCTTTCTTCCACTGCACCCTGCCACCATGATGTTTCTGCCTTGGAGCCAGTGAACTATGGACTAAACCTCTAAAAACATGAGCCAAAATAAACATTTCCTTCTCTAAGCTGTTCTTGTCAGGTATATTGGTCACAACAATAAAAAAAAAGACTAACACATAGTTCTAGAAATATGTTAAGCATTCTATACTATAAAATCATTGATATTTAATAGGTTATGGACACACCACATCAAACCTGTGAAAGGGGTCGTTATGATCCCATTTTTTTTATCTTAGAAAAAGAAGCTCTGGCAGATGATGTAAGATTCTAAAAGCTACACGTTCACCTACCATGCCCCATCCCCTTCAGTACCCACACTTCCTTTTCAGTAGGACTGCAGGTGTTCTCATTTCCTCCCACCACACCTTCCGGGTAGACTTTCCACAGGACAGTCTTTTTTCTGTCCCCTATTTTAAGATCCGATGAGAGGTATAGGATCCCTCCCAAGAAAAATGCTCCTAAAAGCAATAGTAGGAAAAAGATTACATACAATAACCTTTTTACATTAGAAACGTATTTACTTCGCACATGCTCAACCTTTTGTTAAATCATATTTCTTGTTTTTATTTGATGGTGCAAAAATTAATGGCTAGTTCCAGGGGGGAGAGAGTGTGCAATAAAACAAGTCAATCTTAAATATGCTCAAAAGTAATTTCAATTTAAAAAAAAAGATGATGGTGTTTGCCTTGAAATAGAAGTTGAAACTATAGTGTTCATTTTGGCATGGTCCATATATGTCATATTTGATATCCAATCAGCTTACTTTTGTTTTGAAGATATTAAGTGCTGGTTCACAAATAATCGGTGCTCCTGAAGCTCTTTATCCCTTGAAAGAAGACTTGTGCCAAGGAGCATCGACCTTCTCCAAGTCAGGGTTTGAGTCATGGTCCTGTCCGCCTTTGTTAAGTTGCTTAGCCATGAGAGTAACAAAATACCTAACTGAATTGCTTTTAACCCTAAACATGCATTTTCCCCAAGTATTCAGTCTGAAGATAGGGCACTCCAGTGTTAGTTCAGCAGCTCCCCAATGTCGGTGTTCTGGGTCAGCTTCTCTGCAATTTTCTTGACCTCTCCCTTGTGGTCACAGAGTGGCTCCAAGCAGCACATTCTCGTGGAATATCACATTGAAAGAAATGTCAACAATCCCAGAGGGGTGTTGCCCTTTGACAGAGATATTGCTTCAATTTTCTGTACTTCAAGTCCCAAATAAGCTAACTCAGACTCGTGGAACAAGATTTCCCCAAGTCTCTCCAACTTTCTATGGCTTCTTTTACTTGAAGGATGAAAGATCAATTGTAGAAGATGTTTCAACAAAAGGATTCTGGATTGGGACAAATACAAGTTTATAGTTTAAATCTTTTAAAATCAAACTTTTTCATAAAAAAAAGTCCTATGTCAGGAGGAACAGACATAATCTTTCCTCACGAGACGCACTGACCCTTTCCAAGGTAGGGAGTCCTTACGTTCAGAGACATAAATTGAAACAAAGAATATATGTAAATTTGGACATCATTTCTTTTCATTGATATTCTCCCACTTAAGCTGGGCCCTAGGTAAACAAAGGCAAGGGAGCCCACTCACGATAAGAGGGTGGGAAGAAAGGTAGTCCCTAGAGTGTCTGTTCCAAACCACACACAGTGACATTCTTTCTATCCTACCTTGGTTTGCAGTGAAACCACACATCAAAATATTTTCATATTTAAAAAGTGCATAGTTTGCACAAAGATAACAAACAAAATCAAAATCTGAAAGAAAATATCTACTTTTCCACCAGGAGATAATTCTCAGACTACAGGTTAAGAGATCCTGTCTATAAACCATTCTCCTCTTTTCTTGGTGTGGCAGGATGGTAAACACTACATTTCCTGTGACCTCAGAATCCTGCCCCTAAGAGCACCACTGTGCAGGACGGGCAAAGAGAATGGGGTGCAACTGATCTGCAGCCCTCTGCTCCCCACTTGCTCAGGGGTAGATGTAGCAGGTTTGTGAGGACAATAAGAGAGAGAGAGTTTCCTTGGAGGTACCTGGCAGGGAGGGAAAGTGTGGTCTCATAGAGAGGCAGGCACAGGTTTGAATTCTGGCGTCTCTACCTCTGGAACCTTTGTTAAATCACTTCTTCTGGCTTTGTTGTTGGTGCTGTTGCTGGTGGTTGTTTTTGTTTTGTTTTGTTTCGTTTTTGGTACTGGGTATTGAACCCAGGGGCATTCTACAACTGTGGTACACCCCAGCCCTATTTTTAATTTTTTATATTTTGAAACAGGGTCTCACTAAGTAGCTGAGGTTCTAGCTAGGTTGCTGAGTCTGGCCTCAAGCCTGCAGTCTTCCAGTCTCAACCTCCCACATACTGGGATTACATCACTTCTTGCCTTTAAACTTCAACGTCCTTACCTGAACAAATAAGGATAATCATTGCTTCCAGCGGGAGTGAGCATTTTAAAATTGCCAGAACTGATCCTATGTTTTTGACTAAGAACGACCAAAGAACATTTTACTCTCCAAGAGTGACCAACGAGCTATGACAGCAGCCTGGGTTTCTCCTGGGAAGGTGGGGGAGTGACGAAGCTGGTTCTGCAGTTCTACCCTCTGCGCCACCCGCAGCATCTGTTTCCCATCACTGTGAACACTGGGGACAGGTCAGTGGAGCCCAGCCTGCCACCCTGGGTGCTCCACCCCTCTGTGGAGGTTGGAGGGCAAGGGGAGCCATGAAGGTTCACATTGTAGACGACTCATCCCCCCAAACCCACCAGGAGATGTCCCGCCACCCGCTGGGACAGGCATCAGTAGGATGGACGAGGCAACGTGGGAAGCACCTGTGGTTTCCTCACCTTGGTCACCATCAGGCCAGAGCGAGAAGCAACAGCCCTGGGATGTCCAAGCTCAGGACTGAAGATCTTGACTGAGTCGCTCAACCACTCGCCTTCTCCTGCCCTTCCTACTCACTTTATTTGCGTGCATGGTTTCTGTTATATCATTAGCATGAGCAGAGGGGTACCATTACTGGGGACACCAGGAGAGGAGCTAATGCCATCCATTCTGAGGCACAGCCAGCAGTATGTGAGATCGGTCCTTGGGAATGTCCTCAGCTCACTTAGCTTTGGGGGTGGCCAGATTGTGAAGTCACACATTTTCACTATATGGCTCATGTATCTTAATAACCAAACTTCCTCTTCTAAACGCACTTCTAAATTCAATATTCTATTGAATATATTCATTCCTGCACACGTTAACACATGGCTCTTTGTGTGTGAAAATGAGTGTATGTATGCATGCCATCTGATACATCCCAAATACATTTCATAATCTTACTGTTTAGCCTAATAAATGTCTTTCCTCCTGTGCAACAGACAAAGTTCTTGACTACTAGCCACCAATCTCCTGCTTGTAAGGAAGGGTTCTGATAAACCTTTATTTCCACATAAAAGAAACCCAGTTCTGTGTTTTTCCATAGACCTCACACCTCCTACCTCTTAAGAGGTAAAAGAAATCGATCATGTTTCTGTGTTTCCAGAGCCTATGGAGGTCAACAGTTGCCAGAGCTTCTGTGAATTCCTAGGCAACCTTAGGTTCTCCAGGTCACCTATAGATCTCTTGTCCTCTCGTGGTGTCTTTGATCCACTGCCTATGGTGAAACTCTGTCCCTTCTTCAGACTCCCCCTCTCTAGCCACTCACGTCAAATATGACTGAAAAGTATGATCTGAAAGTGCAAACCCACGGCTCTTCCCCCACCCCTCCTCCTGGGTCAACAGAACACCTTCTGACGTGTCTACTCTGCACTTCCCTGTCCTATCCCTCTCCCACCCCCTCTGGGCCCTTATTTTGTAGATCTTGATACTCCATGGGTAGAGCAGAGCTGGGGAATCAAAGCTGGGAATTGAATTAGAAAAATTCAGAGAATTTTTTTCTCAATGAGCATAAAAGAAAAAAGTATAAAATTGATGAGAGAGAGAAAACCTAGAAATGCCCTTTTCGGTTGAGTGTTAGGGGGAAAGTATTTTAAGATGTAGTTACTGAGCTGGGCATGGTGTCACACGCTTGTAATCCCAGTACTTGGGAGGCTGAAACAGGAGGATCTGGGTTCACAACCAGCCTCAGCTACTTAGTGAGGCCCTCTGCAACTTAGTGAGACCCTGTTTCAAAACAAAGAATAACAAATAGGGCTGGGGGTGTAGCTCAGAGGTAGAATGCCCCTGGGCTCAATCCCCAGTACCACAAAAATAAAAAGATCTAGTTACTGATTTAGCAAACATTTATGTAGCTCTATCTATGTCTCAGGAACTGCTCTGAGGGCTTGAAAAATACTAACTCACTTAACTCTCATCACCATGCCGTGAAGTAGGAACTATTGGAATGCTTATTTTACAGAGCAGGAAACTAAAGTTCAGAGAAGCTAAGTAATTTGCCCAAGACCCCACAGCTTGTAAGCTACACAGTCAAACCCAAATTCAGGCTGCCTGGCCCAGAGCCCCTGCTGTTCCTCTCTCCCTGTGCTCCTTCCCATGGGGTTTATGAACTGCGTTTCCTCTTATGATATTCAAGACACTCAAGTAAATGATGGGATGAGCCATCAGTCTGGGCCACTGGACTGCATTTACTTTGTCCATGATAAAAACTTGAGACCCAAGTCGGTGGCACCCCACAATGTACTTGGCTTTTAAGGGAGCACCTGAATTGATAGACCTGCTGAAGATGGAGAGTGTATCTCACAGAGGGAAACATAACATAACTTTCCAGCCTCCTGCCTCCTCACCTGCCTCCTCTCCTCTCTCATCTCCTTACACTTTCCTCCAGGACTGCCTTGGAAACTCCAAATTCTCCTCCCTTTATTTTACAGCTTTTAGTAAGCTTCTCCTCTCAAACCTGCATGCCCAGACCTATCCTTGAGCTCAGACAGATTTTACAAATTTTATAGAACTCTCCTTTACACCATTTTAAAAGTTCACCATGAATTGATTCCTCTTGTTCCTACATTTTCAGAGAAGATGGGTCAGAACTCGGTTTCCCTAGAATGTTGTCCATAAGGTGCTCACAGGCAAAGGGTGCACACCCAGAATCATAAAGAAGCAACATTCAGAGTCACCTTTAAGAGTTGTCATGGAAAAAACACTGTTGCCTGTAGCATGCCTGGCTTTTCTATATCATCTAGTTCCCTGCAGTCCCCTCTCCTGATAAGCAGAATCTAGATGTTGGTGCTCCCCAGATAGAATTGTTTATTGCTGAATCTCTGAAAAGCCAAGGCAGAGATATTTTTCAAGAATCTGGCCACTCTGATATCAACGGTGACTTGGGCCCAGCGGAGAATGTTACTTCCTATTGCCAAATTGCAAAGATGCCCTCTCGAGTTTCCAAAAATACCTCCTCACAGAAGAGTTCCTTGCCTCACAGAAGAAGGGCGATGGGTCGCAACAGCCACCGAGTACAAGGCAGCAGGCATTAGTCACGCGGGGAGAAGTTGCAGATAAATTTTGAGAGCCACTGCAAACATGGAACCATATGGTGTCCAGGGGCATTTTTGTTTTAGCAGATATATCTTGGGATCTTTGAAGGAATGGTTGCACTGCCAACTCGTCAATTAATCAACCCTCCCAAGGTCGCCAGGGACGATGTGGATTGAGCTCAGGCAACGGGGGCCTGGAGGAACCAGCTTTAATTAAAGGATTTGTGCAGTAATGGAATCCTCAAATCCTTTGAGCAATGTTGCATGAACTGGGCCTTTCAATCCCTGTGTGCATTTTCCATGGCTGCAAGAAAGCGACAAATATCCTGACCAAGCACTTCGAGGGAGGATGTTGTTAACCCATTTAGAAACCCCACTGAAGGACACACCGTTGGGAAACCAGCCCAAGCAAATGAAAAAGAAAACTGCATTCTGCAGCATGGGGAAGGTTATTCATTCTCCAAGTTCTTGTCATAAAGTCCTGATGTGGTCATTACTTTTTAAGGAAGAATTGTTTTGTGGGACCTTAAGTGTGTTGACATTATATGCACTTCAAATACTCACCAGCTATCTTCTTTTGGATTGTTACTCATGGTTTGGATGAGATCATTGATATCTGAGAGTTAACAACAGTCTTACAGTTGATAAGGCTCAAAAACTTGGGGTCCTTTGGCAGGATTCTGTCCTTGGATGTTTTTTGATAGGCAAAATATCCTTGTAGGACAGCTTCTGAAAAGGTCAACTACCCACTTTGGACCAGGCGTGCACTCTTTGGGCCGACTGCACACAGCCTCACCTGGCTGACTCTTGAAGGCATTTTTTAGTTTGTGGCTTTGATGAGATATCAAGAAGGCCACACTCACCTCCTTTCTGTCGTATGGCACATGTAAATCTCTCTTTCTCTCTCTCTATGTGTGTGTGTCACACACACACACATACACACACACACACACACACACACACACACACACACCTTCCTCATACTTTTATGTTGTCTTAAAGTATAGTCTATGGCACAGAAAGTAAGAAAGTATGAGCTAGGAGAAATACCAATTCCTGGTCACTAACAGGAACCCTACCTTGCTGCTGATTGCTACACATCATTCGTCAAGTCCCATCACCAGGAAGCTCAGCACCTCTATGACATTACTTTGTCCTCCAAATCTTTTCAAGGAACTGTGATTTAACTTCCAGGTATCAACTTTTTGTCAGGAGCTGTTATAAGGTCATCTTATATGTTTTGAGAAACTGCTTTCAAATTCGAATGTATTGTCCAATGTTTCTTATCAAAGCAACCTACAGACTAGTTTATCATTGGAGCTCAGAACTGAGACAACAGCCTGCTTTCTCAATAACCAGATATGTACAGAATACACATCTTAGCTCAGGCTACTATCTTAAAATACCGTTGATCTAAGACTGAAACAACAGATGCTTATTTTTTTCGGTTCTGGAGTCTGGAAGTCTGGAATCGGGACGCCAGCATGGTCAGTTTCTGGTGAGGGCTCACTTCCTGGCTTCCTGTGTCCTCACATGGAGAGGAGAGCGAGAACTCTCAGGTGTTTCTCCTTATAAGGACACTAATCATATTGGATCAGGACTGCATTCTTATGACTTCCTTCCTGGTTTAATATTTTTGTAGTGATATGATTTAACTTCTTTTTTGTGTATTTGTTCCTTTAACTAGGTTATTTCAAATGACCTATTTTTGCGTGTGCTGAGTCCTTCTGCTTGATCAAGTCTGCTGTTGAAGTTCTCTATGGGATTTTTTACCTTAGTCATTATGTTGTTCACCTCAGAATTTCTCTTTGTTTCATTTTGTTTCTATTTCTTTGCTAAACCTCTAACTTTGTTACAAAGGTAAGTATGTGAGATTATGGATATGTTAAGTGGCTTCATTATAGTAATCATTTCAAAATATTTACTTATATCGAAATGCCATTTTGTATGGCTTAATATATGTAACTTTTAGCCAAATTTGCCTCAATAAAGCTGTAAAAATGTCAAGGTGGAAAAAGAGATTCTAGGACTTTTCTACTATCCTTTAATAGTCACGCTCTAGTAAAAATAGCTTTAGCAGCTTTCTGTTATTCACCAGAACTGACAGGATTTTAGTTTTTTTTTTCTTTACGGTACCGGGGATTGAACCCTGGGGCATTCTACCTCCAAGCTACACCCCAGCCCTATTTTTTATTCTTTATTTTGAGACAGGGTCTCACTAAGTTGCAGAAGGCCTCACTAAGTAACTGAGGCTGGCTGCGAACCTGCGATCCTCCTGTCTCAGCCTCCCAAGTACTGGGATTACAAGTGTGCACCACCACGCCTGGCTAGGATCTTAGTTTTAAATAGCAGAAGCTAACTCTGATTGATTAAGCAAAGAAGTGATTAATTTAAGATATAATGATTGGCTTCCACTTTTAGGAGGATATGGCAGGCATACTTTTCCCTATTCCTCCCAAATTTAGCTAAAATCCATGGTCATCATATGCATAAGCATAGGAAGTATCTGAAAGGTGGAGAAAAGAAGGAAAATTGGCTAAGGAAATGGGGATCCAAGGAATGACGTGGTGATGAGTCCCCTGGGGCTTATTTTTGCCTCATGTAGCCCAGACTGGATACCAAAGAAATTGGAAATGCAGAAATGTCAATAAGTGCTAACAAAAAAAGCCCCAAGAAAATTTGTTCTCTCTAGCCAAATGACCAGAACAGGAAAGCAAAACAAGACAGAAAATTTAAGCAATCACTGCCCTCCCCTAGTCAACATCACAAAACAAAAAACAACAACAACAACAACAAACCCTGTGGCCTCACCCCCACCCCACCAGCAAAGGTCTTGTGCCTAGACTTCTGCTCTTGCCAGACTGTAGTAAAGTTCCTCAAGTTTCCTAGTGGAGTAGTGTCAGAGAAGACCAAGTAGGAGCCAGGACATCATCCTCACCAGCACCAGGCAGTAATGACCCTTCTTCTCCTGTAGTATTAGCAGAGTCCCTGGGGAAGTTAAATATCCACCCCACGCAGTCATAGTGAGGCACACTGCCCCATCCTTGCTGGCATGTGTCAAAGGAGGCCTAGTAGAGTCAGGGCTCTCAATATCAGTCTGTGGTACAAAGACTACCCTCCCACAGTGTCAGTGAGAGCCACGAGGTGCCCCTCCCCCTCCCACCCAGATGCCAGTCCAAATACATTGACATACATAAATTGGGAGTGAAAACATGGGAAAAGATATTCCATGTAAAAATTAATTTAAAAATCAGAAACGTCTATATTAATATTAGATAAAGTGCACTTCAGAGCAAAGACATTTTCCAGGGAAAGAGAAGGATGCTACATAATGATAAAGATGCCAACCCATCAAGAACACATAGAACTCTTGAATGCATATGCGCCAAACAATAAAAATGCAAGATATGTGATACTAACATGTTGAACTAGTTGGACTGAAAAAAGAAATAGACAAAATAATTATAATTGGATATTTCTACCACATCTCTCTCAACAATCAATAGAAATGACACAAAACCAGCAAGTTTCTAGAAGAACTCAATAACACCACCAAACCACAGAGTCTAATTGATATTTATAAAACATTTTGCCCCCAAAGAGCAAAACATATATTATTTTCAAGTACTCAACAGGAACATATTCCAAGGTAGACCATAATCTGGGCCATTAAAAACAAGTAAACAAATGCAAAAAATTAAAATAATTGAAAGAATACTGAGTATGTTCATTAACCACAGTGAAATCAAACTAGAAATCAATAACAGAAAAATAAAAGGGAAATCTCCAAACACTGCTGTATTAGTTTGTGAAGGCCGTGTAACAAAGTACCACAGACTAGATGGCTTAAACAGGTGTTTATTGTCTCACAATTCTGGAGTCTGGAAGACTGAAATCCAGGTATTGGCAGAGTTGGTTTATTCTGAGGTTTCGCTCTTTGGCTTATAGATGACCAGTTTCAAGGTCATTTATACGTATACAAGGTCTCCATGCATTTGTCTATGTCCTAATGTTCTCTCCTTATAAGTACATCAGTCATATTGGTTTAAGTTCCACTCTAAAAATGACATTGTAACTTTCTTTTTCTCTTTAAAGCTCACTTTTCAAATAGGGTCACATTCTGAGATACTGAGAGTTAGCACTTCAACATATGAATTTTGTTTGTACATTGAACAAAATCTATGGGGCCCGCTAAAGCAGAGCTGAGAGGGAAATTCATAGCAATAAATGCTTACATTATAAGAGAGAAAAATCCTCAAATCAATCATCTAAGCTGCCTCTTCAAGAAATTGGGATGGTTGAGGGGGAAATAAACCAAAAGCAAAAAGAAGGAAAGAAATCATAAAGAACAGAAATCAATGAAAACAGAAAACAATAGAGAAAATCAATGAAATAAAGAGCTGATTGTTTGAGAAGATCTATAAAATTAACAAATCTCTAGCAAGATTGACAAAGGAAAAAGAAGACACATATGAATAATGTCAGAAATTGAACATGGTAGATCACTATAGATCCAGCTGTCATCAAAAGGACAATAAGGGGATACTATGAACAACTCCACACTTATAAATTTGATTTTTGGCAAAGGTGCAAAAATAATTCAATGGAGGCAGTATGGTGTTTTTGACAAATGATACTGGGCCAACTGGATATTCCTAGGCAAAACAAACAAACAAACAAAACGAAATCCCTGACTTAAGCTTCAAATATGGATCATACATTTACTTATATGTAAAATGCAAATCTATAAAACTTTTAGAAAACAATGTATGAGAGAACATTTGACATCTAGGACTTGTAGAAGGATTCTTAGACATAACTCCAAAAGCACAACCCATAAAATAAAAAATAGATGAATTGGACTTCACCAAATTTTTAAAAATTTGCACTGCACAAGACCTTGTCAATATGTAAAAGACAAGCTATAGACTGGGAGAAAATATTTGCAAAGCACATAATTGACAGTTGTTTCTAGAATACAGACATTCCTCAGTTTATAAGAGGGTTGCATCCTGATAAGACCACTGTGATCTGAAATACTGTAAGTGAAAAATACATTTAATACACCTAACCTATCAAACAGCATAACTTAGTCTAGCTTCCCTTAATCATGCTCAGAACACTTACATCATTCTAGGGTATGGCAGAGTCTTCTAATACAAAGATTATTTTGCAATAAAGCAATGTTTCATACACACACACACACACACACACACACACACGGATGTTTTGTAGACATGACAGCATGTGAAAACACAAAATGCAATATCCAGAAATGGACAACACAGTCCAGTGTGGCGGGCATCAGTTGTTTGCCCTGGTGATCTCTGACTGACAGGGTGGGGCAGCTGCTGCTGCTGCTCAGGGTCACAGCAGACAATCTTGCTGCATGTCGCTAGCCCAGGAAGGACAAAACTCCAAAGTTCCAAGCAGCTTTTACTGAATGCACATTGATTTCACACCATTATAAAGTTGAAAAATTGTTAAATTGAACCATTGTAAGCCGGGGACCATCTATAATATATATAGAAATCTCAAAACTCAGCATTTAAAAAATTAATTAGACAATAGGCAAAAACCATGAAGAGATATTTCACCAAAAAGGATATATGAATGACAAATGAGAATACGAAAAGATGTTGAACATTACAGCATTAGAGAAGTGCAAATTACAACAAAGAGTTACCAGTACTCACCTATTAAAAGAGGTAAATATTGGCCAGCTGTGGTGGCACACGCCTGAAATCCCAGTGCTTGGAAGGCTGAGACAGGAGGATCACAGTTTTGAGACCAGGTTAGCAAGACCCTGTTTCCAAATAAAGAATAAAATGAGGCTGAGGGTATAGGTTGGCAGTAGAATGCCCCTGGGTTCAATCCCCAGCACCACAAGAAAAAAAAAGAGCTAAATATTTTCATCAATGAAAATCCAGATATGGTGGCATACATCTGTAATCCCAGTGACTCAGGAGGCTGAGGCAGGAGGATCACAAATTCCAGCCTAGGCATTAAGGAGACTGTCTCAAAATAAAAAATAAATAAAAAGGGTTGGGGATGTTGCTCAGTAGTAGAGTACCCCTGGGTTCAATCCCCAGTAACACACACATACACACACACACACACACACAATGCACAAGTGACAATACCAAATGCTGGGGAAGATGCAGAGAAACATTATCTCTCGCACATTGCTGGTGGCCATGTAGCATGGCATATCCTCTCTAGAGAGTAGTTTGACCAGTTCAAAAAAAGAAAAACTAACCATACCGCATGGTCCAGAAGTTGCACTCTCAGATGTTTGCCCTAGAGATATGAAAGCTTATCTCTGCACAAAAGCCTGAGAATTATTGTTCATGGAAACACTATTTTTAATAGTTAAAATTGGAACGCACCAAAATGTCCCTCAATTAATGAATGGTTAAACAAAGTATAGTGTGTCTCTTCTATGGAAGGGAATAAAAGGTACAAAGTATTGTTATATGCAACACCTAGGGTAGATCATAAAGGCATTATGTAAAGCAAAAAATAAAGTTAGTCTCAGAATAACATATACTATGTGAAGTCATTTATATAAACATCCTCAAGCCGGGCGTGGTGGTGCACGCTTGTAATCCCAGTACTTGGGAGGCAGAGATAGGAGGATCGCAGGTTCATGGCCAACCTCAACAACTTAGTGAGGCCCTCTGCAACTTAGTGAGACCCTGTTTCAAAATAAAGAATAAAAATAGGGCTGGGGGTGTAGCTCAGAGGTAGAATGCCCTTAGGTTCAATCCCCAGTACTGCAAAACAAACAAACAAACAAACAAACAAACAAACAAACAAACATCCTCAAAATGACAAAACAGTAGAGATGGGAAACAGATTCGTGGCTGCCCGGAGGTAGGGAAGCAGGCGGGGTGGGAGGATGACCAGGAGTAAGGAGAGCACAGCAGAGTTTGATGTCTTGATTTCAGCGGTGAAGACATGAATCCGCATATATGATAAAGTGACATGGAACTGTGCACACATGCACCAATGTCAAGTCCCTAGTTTTTACTAGAGTTATTTAAGATGAAGCCATTAGGGGAAATGGGGTGAAGGGTACATGGGACCTCCCTGTGTTCTTTTTGAAACTTCCTGTGCATGTATAATTATTTAAGTGAAAGATTTTAAAATACGGTTATTAAATATCTCACGGATGAAACTGGAATGCTGGAGAATGAACTTGAGGGTAAGATTCTAGCAAAACTGACCAACCCCAAGATGCAGACCTGGTCACAGGAAGAAATCACAGCCACCACCCACCACAGGACACCACAGTTGGCACCACTGCCTTTCGATGCCTATAGTCTCGAGTGCATGAAAGAGGAGAGAGAGAGAGAGAGAGAGAGCGAGAGAGAGAGAGTCAAGAAAAGGAGGAGGCGGTGCGGAGGAGAGAAAGAGAACTAAAAGGTCACATGAGTGCATCCTAATTGATCAAGCTAAGGTTCCATGTTGAGTGTTGGCTGCACGGGCGGCGGGAAAGCAAATGCTGGTCTGTTCAGCCTCTCTGGTGGGAGGCAGTCTTTGTCTCACATCAGCACTCATAAGGTGAGAACCCCCTCCAACAAACAAACAAACAAACAAACAAACAAACAGAAATTGCATCCAGATGCTGGATGGGCAAAACACACACCCAGCGTTCATCTCAAATCCCAACATCCACCTGTGGTCTCTACCTCAGCATTTTACCTCCCGTCACAGAATCCTAACCTTCAGCACGCAGGTACTTGATAATTTGGCCATACTGACTTCCAGTGTCATCAGTCACTGTATCCCCGGCCCCCTCTTTCCTCTCCTTACCACCCACACTTTCTAGACTCCAGCTAAGTAGTCACACGCTGACTCCTTAGTTTCCTCGAATGGTCACAATGCTTGGCATCTTCTGCAGGCTGCTCCCCAGGCCTGGAAGGACCCCCCAGGTGTCAGGTGACTCCTGCTCCTACTCAATATGCAACTGGTCACCTCACTTCCAGAGGCAGAGGGGAGAGGCCACATACCTCCCAGCCCATTCCCTGCCAAGCCTGGCTCTGCTCCTACCCTTAGGTTCTAGCAAACCCACCCTTTTAAAAATCTGTCCTTTAACTGAAGCCAGTTTGAATAGGTATCTAATTCTCATATCCAACTGTACTGTGACTCCCATCAAATTCCACAGGACACCTGGTACTAGTGTCTACTGATACTCAAAAGATGGTGTTAGTCACTAACTGGCGGTCTTAAAGTCCTCCCTGCACCTCCCACTGAGCATCCCTTCCTCCAGTTAACTGTCACTTCTCACGAGATCTTCCCTAGCCTGATGAGGCAAACTCCGCTGCTGGTTGCCCTTTGGAGTCCTCATCATGACTGTGATTGTGGGTTCCTTTGTGACTGTCTTCCACACTAGCAGAGCACTCTGGGAAGGGGCAGCATGTTTTCATTCAAGTTCTAGAACCCAGCAAGACAAAAAACACAAGACGCTCAACAAATAGTATTTGGATGAATAATGCACTGACACAGGACCAAGATCGCTCCTCCAGGACCAGCGGGTGTCTGATGATGTTGGGGACATGAGGTGCCTGACATGTGCAAAGGTGGAGGGTTTGCCTCCGTGATGGTGCGGCCTCTCCTTCTGGTGGAGCCTCTCCTTCCCCTCCCCACTAACCCTGCTGGCCACACTGGGAAGACTCCCCAAAAGAGGGAGCAGGTGCTGACTGCAGTGGCGACCAGGGCTGCAGAACGACCTCCTGACAACCCGCAGCCATGAACCTCATTCGGTCATCAAACGACATCCTCCTCCTCCAGAATTCAAAGCATCGGTGCTTCTCCTCCACCTCCATCATTTTAAATTGGCCACCTAAGGAGTGCATTGTTCTGAAGTGGGCGGAAGATGCTCAGAGCTGAGAGCTCTCCGTGGCCCCGGCTGCCCCAACAAATGTTAGGATCAAATTCTTATCCCATGAAAACATCAGCTTAGATGGGAATTGCTGACAGCTCCTGACCTGAGTGGTGCGGACGGCACTGACAGAATATCTACATGAAGGAATAAAGAAAAAAAAATCCTGTGGTGGTGTGGATTTCCCTAGGACCACAGAACGCGTAGCTCCAGCCTTGTGCGCACAGGCTGGGAAGGATAGGGAGCCATGCTGGCGGTGGGGAAGCCCTGCAGACCTGGAGGGAATCACATGTCACCAGTGCTGTTCTGAAAAGGAAGGCTGGCTGTGCAGTAATGAGCTGGTACCCAGAGAGCTGGGAGAACCCCCTCACACACACTCACCTGCCGGCTCCTGCAGCCTGGAGAGCGCCTCTCACATCACAAGGGGGGATGCTTCTGGGCAGGTCTTCCATTCATAGAGCTTTTCTCTTTTACAAAGTTTGTGTGTGTGTGTGTGTGTGTGTGTGTGTGTGTGTGTGTGTGTGTGTTACTGGGGATTAAACCCAGGAGTGTTCTGCCTCTGAACTACACCCATTTTATTTATTTATTTATTTATTATTTATTTATTTATTTGTTTATTTATTTGAAACAGGGTCTCACTAAGTTATGCATGCTGGCCTCGAATCTGTGATCTTCCTGTCTCAGCCTTATAAGCACTGAGATTACAGGTGTGCGTCGCCACACCCTGCTTCAAAGTGACAGACTGGTTCCATAGCTTGGCTATTGTGAATTGTGCTGCTATAAAATGTATATGAATGTATCCCTATAATCTGGTTTCTTTGGGAAGATCCCCAGTAGTGGTACAGCTAGGTCATATGGTGGTTCTGTTCCCAGTCTTTCAAGGATCCTCCACACTGATCTCCATAGTAGCTGTACTAATTTGCGATCCCACCAACAGTGTATAAGAGTTCCTATTTCCCCACATCCTTGCCAGCATTTATTATTATTTGTATTCTTGATGATTGCCATTCTAACTGGAGTTAGATGGAATCTCAGTGTTGTTTTGATTTGCATCTCCCTAATTGCTAATGATATTGAATATTTTTCATATATGTATTGGTATTTGTATTTCTTCTTTTAAGAAGTGTCTATTCAGATCCATTGCCCATTTTTTGACTGGGCTTTTTTTTTAGTGTTAAGTTTTTTATAGCAGCACAATTCACAATAGCCAAACTATGGAACCAACCTAGGTATCCATCAACAGATGAATGGATTAAGAAACTATGGTATATACACATAATGGAATTTTATTCAACCATAAAGAAGAACAAAATCATGTCATTTGCAGGAAAATGGATGGAACTAGAGAATATCATGCTAAGCAAGACTAGCCAGTCCCAGAGAGTGAAGGGCCATATGTTTTCACTCATATGTGGGGACTAGAGAGAAATTGGGGAAAAAAACAGATTTCAGATAAATAATGATGCTAGAAAAATACTGGAAGGGGATTTGGGGAGGGAGGTGGCAGTTGCAAGGGGAGAGCTGATAAAGGAAACCGTTCAAATAATCCCACATTCATATGAGAAGTTATCAATATCATTTTTAATATTATGTTTGGGGAGGGGGAGAGGGTGAGGTGGGACCCAGAGGCAAACACCATCAAGTGCTGTGTGCGTGTATGTTTCTATCACTGTGAACCTCATTATGATGTGTAATTACAATGCACCAATAAAAAGAAGAAAGAAAGAAAGAGAGAGAGAAAGAGAGAGAGAGAAAGAAAGAAGGGAAGAAAGAGAGAGAAAAAGGAAGGAAGGAAGGAAGGAAGGAAGGAAGGAAGGAAGGAAGGGAGGGAGAGAGAAAGAAGAAAGAAAGAAAGAAAGAAAGAAAGAAAGAAAGAAAGAAAGAAAGAAAGAAAGAAAGAGAAAGAAGAAGGAAGGAAGGAAGGAAGGAAGGAAGGAAGGAAGGAAGGGAGGGAGGGAGAGAGAAAGAAGAAAGAAAGAAAGAAAGAAAGAAAGAAAGAAAGAGAAAGAAGGAAGGAAGGAAGGAAGGAAGGAAGGAAGGAAGGAAAGAAAGAAAGAAAGAAAGAAAGAAAGAAAGAAAGAAAGAAAGAAAGAAAGAAAAGAAAAGGGAGAGAGACATGACAGGTATTTAACACTCCATGTCATAGGTAAGTGCATGGCTTTTGCAGGTCTGGAGCTCAAACTTCTTGATTCCTAATCCAGTGCCCATTCTGACAAAATCATGCTCAGAAGTAGATGGAAGTTTGAATAATAATGATGCTGATCATAATAGTAGTGATGTCTGACATTTATTGAAAACTTACCATGCAACAATGCTGCCATAGGTATTTCAGTGCACACTATTCCATCCCTCAAGTAGGCACTGTCATTGTCAACATTGCATAGGTTAAGAAAATAAAGCCCAGAAGAGATGAAATTACAAGTGGCAGAACAGAGACTTGAGTCAGGTTAGATCCCCAGAGCCAGAACCCGCAGCCCTTATACACGAGCCCTTGCCACGTTCTTAACACTAGAAGAAGGAGCGATGCTATTTAATTTATGTATTTCTTAATTTATTCATTTCAAGATTCTAAAAGTAATTTAGTTGTGTGGTTTAGAAATTAAGGTATGTTCATTCAGTGGACTCCTTCAGCAAAATCTGTAATATTATATAGTGAAGAAAGGTGTGCCTAATTCACGTTTACATATAAAACGGGAACAGAATTATAAATAGACTAGAATTACAACTATGTAAAATAAGCATACAGAAAAAACTATGAAGAAACAAGCCAAGATAATATCAGGAGTTATGTTAGAGTGTGAGATTATGTAACATTGTGTTTTATTTTTAAATGTTCTCTATTTCAAAATTTCCTGGGATTTTTGAAAAAAAAATTAAAGAAATGTGAAAAGCTCACCCAAAATATTGCTTGACTTATTGCTTTGAATCTTTGGCATTTGGGGAACCACAGAGGGAAAAACGATTTTCTAAAAGGCAAAGAATGTGGGGCCAGCTCATATTTTTTCATTTTGTTGGATCAAAACTTCATGGAATGTGTCTCGATTATACTAATAAAAGTTGTCTTTATTGCCTCTTCCCTACACAAAGAGGGAGAGAGGGAGGAAAAGAGGGGGGAGAAAGGAAGGAAGGAAAGGAGGAAGGAAGAAAAGAAGGAAGGAGAGAGGCAGGGAAAGGTGAATTTTGTTGTCAGCAGGACCATTAAATTTCATTGCTTTGTTTGGGAACTACTTAACAAGTCCACAAACACTAATCTTGCTGGGTAATTAAAACAGTGTAAATGTCACTCTTCCAACCTCTGACATTTGGTTTGGGTTCTGACAGGGAGGATGAATTATAGCACAGGAATCTCCCTGTTGCGAGCACGTGTGTTAATGACCCTGGCACACGGTTTTAATATCCCTCTGGATATTTGGAAGGACCTGCACCACTAGGTATACCCTGTTCCTCCGCACTTTGCACACAACTGCCCGGCAGGCAGCGCCTCTTCCATCACTACCCCGTATCCTTTGTGGATGCAGGAGTGCGAGCCTGGGCTTGCTCTACACAGGGTATCTTCCCTGAGGACTCAGGTCCTGTCCTACATCTTAAGAACACAATGTCACATGCACTAAGAAGGTCAACCACATTTGAATAACAGTCCTAACTGCCATTTTCTGACCACATACTTTGCACCTGGCCCTATGTTTCATGCTTACCAGACACTGGCTCATTTAATAAGAAGCAGTATAGCTGGGCATGGTGGCACACGCTTGTAATCCTAGTATTTGGGAGGCTGAGACAGGAGGATCGCAGGTTCGCAGCCAGCCTCGGTTAACTTAGGCCCTCCACAGCTTAGTGAGACTCTGTTTCAAAATAAAAAATAAAAATAGAGCTGGGGATGTAGCTCAGAGGTAGAATGCCCCTGGATTCAATCCCTAGGACCCTAAAAATTAAAAATAAAATATAAGAAGCAGTGTTTGTAGTAATAAGAGCATGAAGCCAGTCAGCCTTCATTTCAAGTCCCCAATTACTAGCTCTGTGACCTCTGACAGATTTCCTAGCCTCTTTGTTCCTGAGGTCCATCTTCATTACAATGAGCAAATCATGGTACCTTACTTCTCAGGGCCATTACAAACATAAATGAGTGGCTATATGCAATATGCTTGCACACGACAGGAACTGGATGAACTTTAGCCAAATTGGTATCAGTACACCCCCGATCCTGTTCATTCACACGACGAATATTCATTCTATCACCATTGTTCAATCTTCCATTCATTGCCTGACCAGCCTACAGCTTGTCCCAGTTATAGGGGTGGCAGAACAAATTCTCCCAAAATGTATGGCATAAAATGACCATTTATGGTGCTTGCCGATCACGTAGGTAAGGAATTTAGATTGGGCACAGCAGAGATGACCTGTCTCTAGGTCCTTTGCCAGAAGATGGCAGGCTGGGGGCTGGAAGCACCGGGGCTCTTTGGGCATCCTTCTCTGTTGCCACGTGGCCTCTCCTGCAGAGTGGCGACAGGATAGCTGGACTTCTTATGTACACAAACACAGAGCTCTCAAGGCGCAGGTCCCCAGACAGGAGCGGGAGATGTTGTCCGCCTTTTAGGATGTAGCCTTCAGCTACGCAGCATCGCCTCCACATGGTCACAGGCCTGCCCAATTCAGGGACACAAGCACAGCCCTCGGCTCTTCATGGAGGGGTGCTAGGGTCACACTGTAGGGGGAACATGTGGATGGAAAATACTGACATGGCTGTCTTTGAAGACAGTCTACCAGAGAGCTCCATGACAGCAGTGACACCAACTTGTTGACACTTCCAACAACTCCAAGGGTGTTGTCTGGCCCTCAGTAGGTGCTCAATAAACATTTGCTGACTCAAGGAATGAAATGCCTTATGCTGTAAATATATCATCTTCATTTACAGATGAAAAACAAATTGAGGCTTGGCAGTTAGCCCAGGTAGAAATCCAGGTCTTTCTAACTCCAACACCTGGCTCCTACGTCATATACTCAATTCCATCTCCCACGCTGAACACTGAATAAGCAGAGAAAAGAATGGAGGACAGAATGATTATTTCCTCCCTTAGTGGCTATGAAGATTTGGGTTTGAAATGTCCCTTCAAATGCTCATGTGTTGAAAGCATTGGTCCCCAGTGCAGGAAGGTTCAGAGGCAGGGCTTGGCTGAAGGAAATGGATCAGTGGGGGAGTTGTTTTGGGGACTATCTATGTCCCTAGGCCCCTCCTCTTGCTCTCTTTCTGCTTTTGGCCACCATGAGGGAGAGTGGCTTTTTTCTGCACGTACCCTACAGCCACAGTTTCTGCCTTGGAGCTGGCTGGTCATGGACTGAACCTCTAAAACTATGAACCAAATAAACCTTTCCTCTTCTAAGTTGTGCTTGTCAGGTATTGTGGCCACAGCAACAGGAATACTAACTAAAACAATGGCCTTGTGCTAATATTACTGATTAACATTCAGATCTTATCAAGTCTTCTAATTTTCTCCCCAAATCTTTCTTTTCTAAACTTTTTAGTATGAATTCTTTTTTATAATATATTTTTATTTTTAATTGACATATAGTAATGGTACATAGTCATGGATTATGGTGTGACATTTCAACACATGTCTACAGTGTATCAATCAGATCAGGGTAACTGGCATACCATCACCTCAGACAGACATCAATGATTCACAACACTGATAGGTACCAAGCATCCTTTTTCCATCTGATCACATAATATTTTGTAGTAGGATATGTAAAACTACTGCTTAGATGTGAAAAGCCCATAGGAAAGGGCTAACCCACACTCTCAATGTCCTCTAGCCAAAGACTGTCTATTGAGCCTTCCTAACTGAAAACACCAGGTTTCTTTTGCTGATACTTTCAGAAGGTCAGACCTTTCTGTAAGCCAGTTCCTAGTCTTGGTCAGTGATGGGGCAGGTGGCCTGGTTGTGGTTCAGAGAAGAGTGCCACCTATTGGTGACCTGCTCCACCTCCAGCTCCTACAGCTGGGCTCAGAGCCTGTGGTCCAGTGTGCACAGAGGTCTTCTGAACAGAACAGAGCAATATTGGTCTTGACCCCCGACCCAAGTATTGGAGTAACACTGAGAACGACAAAATCTTAGCACATTGATTACAGGGCAGGTGAGGCAAGGAGGTGACTCGAGTGGGAAAGGATTCTTCCTAAAATATCACCTGCATTTTTCTGGCAAGTATCTTCACTAAATGTTACTTTATTTAGGAGGGTAACCCCATAGCATACTTCATCCATTTAACTAGGTTATTATTTCCAGTGTGGTGTCTCGCTTCTATTTTCATGTATTAATGAGAAATTCCAATTTATCACGTAAGGCAAGAAAGATCTATTTCAAATGGGTCTTATTTTAACTAGGAGGTTTGTAGCTACAAGTAACAGAAAGCCCACTGTAGTTTGACTAAGCCTTAAGAAACCAGCAGCTCCTATTGCAGAAAGTCCCAAGTTGGGGTGAGGTTCAAAAGGAGATAATCTAATGGCTCAAAGGTGCCATCCAGGATCCAGGTTACTCATCAGCAAGAAAAGGGGGAAAGTACTGGTATGTGCACTGACATTTGCTAAGCATAATAGCTGTCCATAATATAGTTCATACCGTCTGATTCTATCTGTATGAATGCTATGGTTTGGATCTGGCTCAAGTGTCAATGGCTTGGCCCCCAGTGCAGCCGTGTTGAGGGGTGTGACTCTTGAGAGGTGAATGGATCATGAGGACTCTGACCTCATCAGTGGATTGATGCATTGATGGGTTAATTAATAATTGGATGGCATCATTGAGAGGTGGTAGAATCTGTAAAGGGTAGGGCCTCATTGGAGGAAGTAGGTGACCAGGGGCATGCCCTGGAAGGAGATATCTTGTCTTGGTCCCTTCCTCTTCCATTCATATTCATTCATTCATATTCTCTCTCTCTCTCTCTCTCTCTCTCTCTCTCTCTCTCTCTCTCTCCTTCCCAGCAGCCATGAGGTGAGCAACTTTCATCTGCCACCCCCTTCCACCATGATGCTTCTGTCTCACCTTGGACCCAAAGAAAGGAGTCAGCACCATGGACTGAAACCATGAGTCAAAATAAATCTTTCCTCCTTTAAGTTATTTTTCCTCAGGAATTGGTCAGTGACAAAAAGCTAACACAACGAAATTCTAAAACAGGCAAAATTAACATATAGTGAAGGAACTTAGTTATTGTCTGGGGCAAGGAATGGTGAAGGGGTCATTGCGAAGGGGCACAAAGGAAGTTTCTGTGGTGTTGAAAACTTTCTATGCATTTTGACGGGATTATGGGTCACTCGGGTAGACGTATTAATCAAACCCCACTGGATGGTGCACTTAAGGTGTATGTATTTCACTTACATGAATTTTATCTGAAAAAGAAAAAATATAAATCAATACGAGTGCATGCTGAATGTTCATGAATAACATACTGCTATCTGCAACTTACTTTGAAATGTATTAAGAAATAAGATGGATTGAGATCCCAGTACTTAGGAGGCTGAGACAAGAGGATCATAGGTTCGAGGTCAGCCTCAACAACTTAGTGAGACCCTCAGCAACTTGGGAAGACCCTATTTCAATATTCAAAAACAGGGCTAGGGGTTTAACTATGAGGTAAAATGTTCCTGGTTTCAGCTGGGAATGGTGGCACATGCTTGTAATCCCAGTACTTGGGAGGCTGAAACAGGAGGATCGCGGGTTCGCGGCCAGCCTCAGCTACTTAGTGAGGTCCTCTACAACCTGGTGAGACCCTGTTTCAAAATAAAGAATAAAAAATAGGGCTGGGGGTGTAGCTGGGAGGTAGAATGCCCCTGGGTTCGATCCCCAGTACCGATGTGTGATGAAGCAAAATAGGACAGAATGTTCGCCACTGTGGGATTAAGGTGTTGTGTGTATAAGTGTTCACAGTACAATTCTTTCAACTTTTCTGAATGTTTGGAAGTTTCCACAATAAAAAAGAGAGCGAAACCTAATGGAAATGATAAAGGGTTGAAATGACGTAAGGACAATATCCACTTTGGGCTGCTTTGGGATGGAATTATCTCCACATACTAAATTCCTCCATCTTATTAAGGACAAATTGGGGAGTTACAGATGTCGCCAATTAGGTTTTTTAATAAGAGAATTTAAAAATCTGAGGTGCCTCTGAGCTCGCCGGCACATCCCTGTGGTAGAGGTAAGCTCCCAATTTAGGCTAATTAAGCCAAGGAGAAGAGACTGCTTTACCAACTATTTGAACCTTTCTGCAACCCTTCGACTAGCAAGACTGTGTTAATGAATGCCTGGGAGCCTGCCCCTTCGCAAGGCCATCGCCTTCCTAGGTCTGTACTTCTTTTCCAGTGAGATCCCTCCCTCCTCACCTTTCTGCCTCTGGAAAGAGGCTGTGCGCGTACACACACACACACACACACACACACCCTCATATTTAAGAGAGTCAAGAAGACTGAACCGTCCAGTGAGTTAAGGGGAGATGAACCAGAAGTATATGAATTAAATTTCCCCTCAAGTCCCATAGAAATCCAATAAATAAATTAAGTTCATGTGGATTTAAAAATTAAAGGCCGAGAAGGCTCGAGGCAAAGTGCATTTGACATTTGAAATAATAGAAACCTGAGAGGAGGCACATAGCAAGATGTGCACTTACCTGGTGTAATGGGCCCCTGGCCGCCGTCTCTGCCTGGCTCTGTGTTTACAGAGCATAATGGCTTTGCAGGGAAATTCAATAAAACTCACGGGCACAGGTGTGAGCTGAGTGCCATCATTTAGAGGACAATGTCAGTGGGATTCCTGGGAGGGCTATGATCACTGCAGTCCTCGGTTCCTTCAAGTTTCTCTTGCCATTCAGAAAGATCGCCATGGCTCCAAAGCAGACCTGTGTAAGGGTTCACTTCCCCCCGGCAGGGTGCTGTGAGAAGCTAAGACTTTGTCTCATTCTGACCTGGTCATTTCCACTCTTACGAAGTTAGCCTTAGCAAGGATTTTGAGATGCGGCCAAAGCTGTGTATACAAGGATATTCATCGCAGTGTTATTTTAGATAGCGAAAACTTTAAAGCGATCATATCTCCAACAGTAGGGGACTGCATAAGTAATAGTTTCAGAGGCTGTTTAGCTCAGCAGTTAAGACAAAGATGTGAGTTGAAGACCTGGGGTAGCCACTGGCTGTTTCCTTCATACCCCACTGAACCTCCACTTCCTCATCCATGAAATGGGGATGGTAACATTACCTCATAGCTACACTAGGAAGATGAAACAAGAAAGCAGGAGTAAAACTTATGTGGTGCTGACTACAGTGTCAGTGCTTAACTGCTGCTAACAATTATGCTTACATATCACATATACACCCATACACACACACACACACACACACACACACACACACACGATTATGTAACAATTACAAAGCACATTGTTTAAAGAAATTTAATGGCATAGAAAAATGTTTATAATGTCTTATTAAGTAAAATAGAACACAAAACTGAACACCAATTATAACTCAATTTTATTAAAACAGACATTATATGATATAAGAAATCAAACTGGTAGAAACTTCATCAAAATGTTAATAATGATTATTGTGCCTGACAGGGAAAATATGGATGATTTCAATTCTGTTCTTTATGTGTTCTTATATTTTCAAAATAACCAGCATGGATCATGTGTCACTTTGCATACATTCCTTTTAAGTAACATTTATTAGTTTAACAGAGCTGTATATAAAGAAAAGAGCAAAAAGAAATCCATTGTTTTACCACCTAGAAAAACTCTGCTAGAAACCGGGTGTGGTGGTGCATGCTTGTATCCCAGTACTTGGGAGGCTGAAACAGGAGGATCCAGGTTCACGGCCAGCCTCAACTACTTAGTGAGGCCCTCCGCAACTTAGTGAGACCCTGTTTCAAAATAAAGAACAAAAAATAGGGCTGGGGTGTAGCTCAGAGGTAGAATGCCCCTGGATTCAATCCCCAGTACCGCAAAAAAAAAAAAGAAAGAAAAGAAAAGAAAAAGAAAAACTCTGCTAGAATTTGAAAGGGAAAAAAGTAACATATAAACATACCTATAAAATTCGCAGAGATAAAAAATTAATAGTGGAACGTTCCATCTGTTTACATCCCAGTCCATACCCTCAAAGATAAACACAGTTAATAGTCTCCTTCAAAGTAGGGGGGAAACTTCTTATGCCATTATCTACCAGTGTAAACAGTCTCATCTCATTCCTTTAATTTTTATCAAGTTTCGTTTTCATCCTATTCTAGACAGACTGGCTTTTAAGTTCATTAACCATCACCCGATCCATACCACCACCCCTCCATTTCCTTCCTCTCTGGGCCACAGTCAGCACGGGGGCAAATCCTTTCCAATCCCTCCCTGTGTGTGCTTATATAACATCCCTTTCTAAGTAAACGGAATCACCACGCTGTATACATAAGTTGAACCACAGCACAACTTCCTATAGGATGGATATACCATCACTTACTTAGTGTTGCTCCTCTGGATGGATATTTAGCCTTGCTTCCATGGTAATTTATTATTTTATAACTCGAATGAAATAGTAATTGTTTTTAAGTTTCTCCTTCACTAAAGCTAAAATATATAAATACAACATTTTTTTTTTTGCAGTACTGGGGATTGAACCCAGGGACATTCTACCTCTGAGCTACACCCCCAGCCCTATTTTTCTATTCTTTATTTTAAAACAGGGTCTCACTAAGTCGCAGAGGACCTCACTAAGTAGCTGAGGCTGGCCGCGAACCCAGATCCTCCGAAACATGTAGAAGCAAAGAGATCAATCAGATACAAACATTTTTGTTTAGGAGAGAACTTCGGTCATGGTTACTGCTCATGGAACTGATCAGAAGCAGATTGATCAGAGGCCTGCTAAGATTTGGAGGGGACGATATTGCCAAAGAAACTATGAGCCGGGAGTTGGCTCAAGCCTGGAGCCAGTGGTTCTCCACCGGGGCGATTTCGCCTCCTAGAGGGCATCTGGCAATGTCTAGAGTTTGTCATAATTGGGGTAGCGATGCCTCTAGCCCCTGGCATTTAATAAATAAAGCTTGAAATGTTGCTAAATGAGCTGGGCATGGTGGTGCACACTTGTAATCCCAATACTTGGGAGGCTGAGACCGAAGGATCCGGGTTCGCGGCCATCCTCAGCTACTTAGTGAGGCCCTCTGCAACTTAGTGAGACCCTGTTTCAAAATAAAGAATACAAAAATATGCCTGGAGGTGTAGCTCAGAGGTAGAAGCTCGCTTCTGTGTTCAATCCCCAGTACCTAAATAAAATAAAATAAAATAAAATAAAATAAAATAAAATAAAATAAAATAAAATAAAAAGAAATGTTGCTAAACGTGCTGCAATACACAGGACAGGCCCCACAACAGAGTGATCTGGCCCAAAATGTTGATAGTGGCGAGCTGGGAGATCTCAGGGCCCCCGATTTGCAAAAACTGTTCAATTCTCACAGGGGAGGGACCCAGGAGAATAATAGACCACAGAGAACAGACATAGGAGTTTAACTTTAGTGTAATTAAGAAAGTTCTTCTGGGCAGCAGAAAGTTCGCCAGGCCTGTTTGGCAGAACTGTACGAGTGCTATGAACTAGGGCTCGCCTTGCCACATCCCTGTTCCATCATGGCCTTTAGAGTCCAAGGAGGATTGTGGAAATTTTGTTGCCTTGCTTAACCTTGGGAGGTGGCCAGGAGAGGTTTCATGGAGCCCCAAGAATGAGTGTTCTGACTGCAGACCCCAATAAGCCCCACCTGCCATGTTGCAACCCTAAGGACTTGTCTTGATCACAAGCCCAGCTGTGTCACAATCAAAATAACAGAATCCAACATGTCCACGAAGGCCCCATCAGGACTGGAGGGATGAACAAAACACCCTGAATCATCTTGTGACTACCGGACTGATGTCATCCTCCCCTACCTCCTCCTACCCACCCCTCATGAAAGTCTCCTATAAAAGAAGAGCCATATCTGGGCATGGTGCCGCACACTTGTAATCTCAGTACTTGGGAGGCTGAGACAGGAGGATCGCGGGTTTGCGGCCAGCCTCAGCTACTTAGTGAGGCCCTCTGCAACTTAGTGAGACCCTGTTTCAAAATAAAGGATAAAAAATAGGGCTGGGGGTGTAGGTTGGAAGTACAATGCCTCTGAGTTCAAGACCCAGTACTGAAAAAAAAAAAAAAAAGAGTAGCCATGAACCCTCAAAGACGTCTCTCTCACTATGGAGATGCACATTCTCTGCTGAATGTGTATTTCTTGCTTTTCTAAATAAACCTGTCTGTAGCTCTACCCTTTGTCTTGGAAGTTCTTTTCCAACCTATGTGTCTGTGCCACAACAGAGATAACTTAAGTTTCAGTGTATGGGTCAATGACCATGAAATACTGCATCTGGCCCTGGTGGAGGTTTGGGACATTGAGCCAGACACAGTGACTGGACTGAAGTTTGAGTTGTCTCCCTTCACGAGAGGCATCTATGCATGGGAAGAAGGATGCAAAGGTTATCTGGTGATCAGAAAGGCAGAATGCAACAGACATACCCTAACCCTAACCTAGACCACATTTCCCAGCCTCCCTTGCCGTTTGGTGTGGCTATGAACTGACCTCTAACCTGCAGAATGGGAGAGCACACATCATGCTCACCCCTGCCTGGCCTGGCCCATGCAAGCCTCCCGCCAAGCCTTTCCCCCAACACTGCCACCACTGGGCTGAGGCAGAGAAGCACAGGGACTTGGAAGCCCAGTGTTGATGAGGACAGAGCCACAATATGGAAGGAACCTGGGTCCCTGCCACGCTGCCTGGAGCAGAGGTGCTTGCTGATCAGAAACAACTGTTTAGGATTTCACATGAGCAAAATGTGAACTTCTCTTGTGTTAATCACTGTGAGTGAAGGCTCATCTGTTATAATGGCTGCCATCAACTTAGCTAAGACACCAACAGAAGGGACTCTAGGCCAGCTCGCTGGATCTTCACCTCTTTCAGGTAGGATTTCCAGCCTACCTTGAAGACAAATCCATGTGCTTCCAGAATGTCTCCTCATGTTATCCCTGTACCAGGACCTGATTCAGGAGGACAGTTCTGCTTGAACTGAAGGGATTGGTCTGAGATGTAGAGGGACCCTTTGGGGAGGGACTAGAAATCCTCTTCCCATGAGGCTGCCCCAGAGGTTCTGGGGAATGAGGCTGAATCACTGAAATCTCTGGCCCACTCCCCCAGGAGAACCCCAGGGGAAATGCAGCCTGGGCAAACGTCAGACCTGAGCCAACCACAGCCCCACTCACTCCAGGTGGAAATTCTTGCTTGATCCTGACCCTGGTGGGGAAGGTTGTCATCTTCCAGGTTGCCAGGTTGCCAGGGCTCAGAGAATCCATTTCTATCAATGCAGATCACCTATTCTCCAGAATATTCTATCTGGAAGAAACCTTAGAGAGCATCTAAGCTAGCCTCATTGTAACAGTCTCCTCCACAGACAGGAAGTCTGATTCAACCCTGGCTATGGGGTTGTACGATACCACCAGGCTCACGAGCGGAAGTATGAGGGAAAGAGTACTAACTCGATGCTGTGCATCGTGGGACAATAGATATCGGCAAAATCACTCTGTGATTCTCTTTGATTGCATGCTCTCTGAGCACAGAGAGAGTATTCTGCCCATCTCTGTATATTCTAGGGACCAGTCACCCTGCCTTGTATACAGCTGGTACTCAATTTACTTGTTGAGTTGAATCTAATTGTCCTAAATGGATAATGGATGGTTAGGAGGGTGGAGGTATGGACAGTGGAGTGGTCTACACATCCTCTTTTTTTTAAATATGCTTCTCCATTTTTACTCTTTTTTTTTTTACTTTTTTTTACTTTTTTTTACTTTTTTTTTTTTTTTGCCAGGACTTTGGACTTTGAGAACCTGCATCCTGCTCTCATTACTCTAAGCTAGACACACACGGTCTCTGATGCATTGTCAGGTCCAGGAGGCTAATTTTGTGAAGAAAGCTTGTAAACTGCAAAGCCCTAGCCAGGCATGCTGGTGCATGCTTGTAATCCCAGTACTTGGGAGGCTGAGACAGGAGGATCACGGGTTCGCGGCCAGCCTCAGCTACTTAGTGAGGCCCTCCACAACTTAGTGAGACATGTTTCAAAATAAAGAATAAGAAATAGGGCTGGGGGGTGTAGCTCGGAGGTAGAATGCCCCTGGGTTCAACCCCCATTACTGCAAAAAAAAAAAAAACCCTGTAAAGCCCTGTATAGAAAGGCTCACTCCTCTCCTGCTTCTACTTCTCTCTTCCTAATATTAACTGGATGTTATTTTGTGGCAAACCCCGTGCTTGGCATCTTCCTCCATCTTCCCACTTACCTTCATAAAGATCCCTGTTATCTCCATTTGACATATGAGGAGACTCCAGTGTAGCCAGGCTCAGGGACACGCCGAGAACCTGCAGCTGGAAAATGGCAAAGCTCGATGGAAACCAAAATCTGTTTGGTTCCAAAGCTGCTCCCCTACCTTCTCCTCCTCCTCCCTGCTTCCTTCCTTTTCCCTTTTCCTCCCCTCCTCCCCGCCAACACCACCGGAGGAATGGTGGAGAGACACTTAGTGGTCTTTGTGGCAGCCAAGTCTCCTGCCCTTCTTCCTTGCACTCAGAATCCAGCCTCTGTTCAGGGCCAGGTTTCCTGCAGCTCAGGGGGAAGCAGAACCACTTCCTGCCCCAGGGTGGACCTGTCATGTTTGTCTCTAAATCAACCAGAGTAATTGTATTCCTTTGTCCGTGATTGTCTTAGGCATGGGCATGTCATTTAGGTCTACTGTGACATAAGAAGTCTTTTGGGGGGGTTTGTTGAAAATTTGTCCTCATTCTGTAAAAGGTACACATTGTAGAAGCATTGCTGTGCAAAGACACGATGCCTGGAACTGTGGCAGCCATTTTGTTATAATAAGGAGAATCAGCCTGATCCATATCATGAAATGGAAGGGACATGGGCCTTTTGATGACATCCATGAGCTACTGACTTAACTGCCCATAGAACTGCTACAATAACTCTGGGCTTCTCATGATAATAGCTAAAGCATCCCTTTATTATTAAATGGGCTTGAGTTACTTTTCTGGGGTTTTTTATAACCAAAAGTGTGATTCACAAACACGCTCCCTCCTCAATCCTTGTTTGCCAAGGGTAGAGATGTGCTGGCCAAGCAACCTGCTGACACGAGTTTGACTCTCTTGCACTGTTGGAGCTGTTCTAGAAATGGCGGAGGGGAAAGTCAGGGGCCACTGTGTGAGGCCGGTGTATGGATGCTCACGTGGCATTCACACATGCCCGAAGCCCACTGTGGGTTCACAGGACAGGTGAGACCAGTCAACCCTGCCAGCTGCTCAGGGTGATGACCATGGGAAGCCATGGTCAGTGGCACACCTAGACGGGAGGCCAGAAGTCGCCCTCCATGGCCTGTTTAACGACAGAGTGGGAGTGACCCCCTTGCCTGCCTCCTGGGGAAGAATCAAAGACCCCCGAATGTCATTAGTGTTTGAAGGGACCTATGACACATCAAGTTCATCCCCATTACAGAGAAGGACTTGGGGCTCGGAGTATGGGGAGGGGGGAAATAATTGTCCAATCTTCTGTCATCTGGCCACAGGAGGGGCTGCATCCTGGCGTTGGAATTCCTGGGGGAATCTGAACACAACTTAAACCTGTCGCGATCAGTTGAATCACGGGGTCCCAGATTGCTAAGTATTTCCCACTTTGTCCCTGGATATGTGCAAAGGAAACCTTCATTTGGATATAGTTGAAACTGAAAAGCAGAAAACTGAATTGGGGGTGAGGAAGAAGGTGGGGGTATGAGTATACTTGTACACGTCTGTGCATTTATGCATGTGTGTAGACATGTATGTGTGCACGTGTGTAGACAGGTGTGTGAGTGCATTGTGTGCATGTGTGTGTGCACATGTATACGTGCAAAGACAAGGAGACGTGAGCGTTGGAGGGAGCCGCCGCTGACTCTCCTCCGAGGCTACAGTCACTGGGCTCGCTGGTCACACCAGCTGCACTTCCCAAAGCTCTTCCCTTCCCGGCCTGCCACCGACAAATTGCCTTGATTTGCAAAACAGACAACTCTGCAATTGCCTGAGTACATTTAATCTTTTCAAATTAAGCCAACTTCACATTCGGCATAGCATATGGAATTCTTCGGGGTGTTTATAAACACAGTTACACTTAAGCCCTCGTCCACTCTGCTCAAACTGTACCAGAAATAGTACAGGGAGCCAAAACCGTACTGATTGCAGGGACGATCTGCCACCAGGCCTGCTCCTTTCTGAGGTGGAACCGGCTGCAGACATGGTCTGCTCCAGAGGCTGCGCCCCGGAGGCCCAGGGGCTGGAGTTGGCACAGATGTGTTGTGTTTGGCTCGCTCTGTGTTTCTGAAAAAAATTTGCGCCAGCATTTAAGAATTGAGTGATTTCACATAAAAACCCAGACTTCCTGCATCTTTTGCAAAAAGCTGGCAACCTGGCCACATGGAGCCTCCTTTGGGGTAACAGGGCTTAAGAAGAGAAGTAGCTTCTCCCTCTGCCAGGGGGCGCCCTTTCCTGTTTGCAATTTCCTGGGCTCCCTGTTGCCTTGCAACATCTGTCTGCGTGGCTCCTTCTCAACACTCTCTGGACCCCTGGAGACATTTGGGTTTGCGGTCCTCTTCTCAATCAAGACGTTCATTTTACAGAGGAAGAAACTGAAGCTCGGTGTCCCAAACCTACTTGCCCGGAGTCACATAACTGCAGGTGATAGAACCCACATTTAATTCATGGGGCACAGGGGGAGTAGCTGGGCAGATGTGGGGCTCAGCTGGCTAAGAGAGGTGAAAGCGCAAGGCCAACCTCCACATAGAAGTTTCTGGATATTCCAGACAGGGCTTTGGGCTTAGTTCTCAGGCCACAGAATTGGGTGTTGGGAGGACAAAGGGAGGCAAGCTAATTTCACCTGCTTTGAGAGCTGAAGGACCACAGGAGCCTTGAGGATTAGAAGGGAAGGGGGCGTGTGATCCTTGGCCTTGGGCTCATTGCCAACATCCATCCATCCATTCATTCATTCATTCATACATCAAGTTTTTATTATGTTGCCTTTCGGCAACTATTCTAGGCTCTTATTAAATCTTGATTCTGATCCTCCAGGCACTTCCAGTCCAGCCCAGCAGAGGAAAACAGACACATAAGCACATGAATCCCAGGCCCTTGGGCCCTCTCTCTCCTCTATCAGATCTGTAGGCAGAGGGCAGTGCGGTACAGTGGTTAAGGCCACAGGCTGAGGTGCAGGTGTGAATTCAAATGCCATTCCTGTCCCTTTTGAGCTTAGGGGGAAATGCTCCCTCCCACTCAGTATCAGTTTGCACATTCCTTGAAAGGAATTCAATGCCTACCTACCTCAGAGAGTTCTCCTGAGGAAACATTTGGAAAGCTCCTTGAATGAGCATTCAGTAATTGGTGGTTCTTCTAGAATGCTTTCCTTCCCTCCTCCACTGCTCAGTTTTCTTATTTTCCCCTTTCATTTATCTCTCCCTCCCTCTCTCCTTCCCTTCCTTCTTCTCTCCTCCTCCTCTCTTCTCCTCCTACATCTCTTCCTCCTTCTTCTCTTCTCTCCCCTCCCCCACTTCCTGACATTGTTTTAAATTTTGAGATTTCCGAACATTTTCTGGCATCACAAGTAATTCCTCAGGGTGATGGGCAGGCCTTAGAATGGACAGTGCCAGCACTTATTAAAATAAACCCATGCGGCCTCGGTGCTCATGAGTGGCACATTGTTTGCACTACTTCTTTGAAGGACGGAAAATTACTAAGGAATAAATCCTTAATTACTTGGTCTCATTTGCATGGAGAATCTTGGTTGATGGTCCTGCTCTGGGGTTCTCACACACACAAATTCTTCTGGGCCTTGAGCACTCCAGATTCAAAGGTAAAACAACAGACTGAGAGCTAGAAAATCTCAGATTTTTAATCCCAGGACAGATGCTTGTTCCCTGGTTGGCCACGAGCAAATTATCTCCCCTCCTCACTTCCCCCACCAGCAATGCAGAAATCAATTATTTCCTTGCCTCACTCGAGGGCTGAGAGACTTAATTAAGCTTTTGGAAGATGGTTGTTAGTTAACCTAATTCTCTCTGTAAACTAACAATCCTTTGCTTTCCTAATCACATCTCCCAAACTTTTCATAAATTAGTCCCCTTTTTCCTAAAGTCAGAATGTACGATGACTCTTCTTTTTTTTCTGATTTACTCCAATAAGTGGTTTTTAATGTTACTAGTATCACTTTCCCATAAATAGACCCAAGATGAGAAAAATTCCGATGAAGAAAGATCATTTCCGGATGACCCAGACCACGGGGTGCTGAAGAGGGAGCTTCCTTCCCCAGAGGGAAGGGTTTAACCTTGACTTTGAAGATAGAGTATGACTGTGGGGACTCTGGTCATGGTGGCAGCTTTAAGAAGAATTAATTGCAGATTCTGTTAGATTTGCTCGTTCTGCAGTGTATAGCCCTGGAATGGTTGGAAACCTGGTTCCACCACTGTCTAGCCGAGGAACCTTGAACACTTAGCCTTGATATCTCTCCATCTATGAAATGATGATCATAGTGTCCCTCCCAGGCTGTCATAAGATGAAGCCATATGAGTTTTCACATTCACTTGCAGAGAAGTGTGTACATCTGTCCAATTTCCACAACTTGATTATAATAAGCCCTTGAGAATAGGGCTACATTAGTGTACCCAGCCTTTCTTACCAGGGGTTTCACAAGAGAATTGAACTCCATGGAAAACTCTGTGAGTGGCTCTGTTAGTCAGTTTTCCATTGCTGTGACAAAATACCTGAGGAAATCAACTTCAAAGGAAGAAAGGTTTATTTGGGGTCATGGCTTCAGAGGTTTCAGTAAATGGTCAGCGGACTCCATTGCTTTGGGCCTGTAGCAAGGCACAGCATCACGTTGGAGCAAAGCTGCTACCTCGTGGCAGCCAGGAAGCAGAGAGAGAGAAGAGGAAGGGGCTGGGATCCCCATATACTCTCCAAAGGCATGCCTCCAATGACCCAACTTCCTATGATGGGGCTCCACCTCCTGAAGTTTCCAGCACCTCAATAGCGTCATCAGCTGAGGAGCACACCTTCAAAACATGAGCTTTGCGGGGACATTTAAGATACAAACCACTGGGCGTGGTGGCGCACGCTTGTAATCCCAGTACTTGGGAGGCGGAGACCAGAGGATCCGGGTTCGCGGTTAGCCTCAGCTACTTAATGAGGCCCTCCGCAACTTAGTGAGACCCCGTTTCAAAATAAAGAACAAAAAATAGGGCTGGGGGCGGAGCTCGGAGGTAGAATGCCCCTGGGCTCAATCCCCAGTACAGCAAAAAAAAAAAAAAAGATGAACTCCAAACTTTCACTGGCTTAATATAATAGAAATCTATTTCTAAGAAATGCCAATGTTCCAAATTGACAGGAACAATAACTCCAGGCAACCAAGGTCTCCATGGTCATCTCCCTGATGGAGAAAGCACTGGGAGGAGAGGGGTTTGGGGTTCTTGTTCTATTAGCTAGAACTCAGGCACAGGGAAGCTGGGAAATGTAGTCCATCTGTAGAACCAGGGGAAAGAAGAAAAGAGCTAGTAGGTGTCTGCCACACATAAATATTATCCCCTAGGCTATCATGTGGTATTCTACTGGGGGTGATGGTGTTTGATCAATGTTTATTAAATGTATGAATAAGTGAGTGAGCCATTCAATCAATCAATCCTCATACCCTTTCTCTGCGTATCCTATATCCTGTTTCCCTTGAATCCTTCTGTTAAAGTTTGGATTTAAAATGTCCCCTGGACCTCATGCTCTGGAGGCAGCCATACTCAGAGTCCCTGAGGATGTGGTTGAGTACAGTGTGTGTGTGTGTGTGTGTGTGTGTGTGTGTGTGTGTGTGTGTCTGGCTCTGGCTCTTGACCCTCTCTCTCTCTCTCTGCTCCCTACCATCCTACCCTAAGGACCTATCGCCCAGGCTCCTGCATGGCAGCCGGCATAAAATGGAATAGATATGTATATAGAGAGAGTGAGACTGAAATCTCCAAATTCATAAGCAACTAAACCTTCCTTCCTCTGTGTGTGTGTGTGTGTGTGGTGTGTGTGTGTGTGTGTGTGTGTGTGTGTGAGAGAGAGAGAGAGAGAGAGAGAGAGAAAGGGTTGTGGATTATAGCGGTGAGAACACTGACTGAAACGCCTTCCTTCCAGGCAGCTGCCACTGATAGGTAAAAGCCTGGATAGGTTGTTCGGTAGAATTACACTGAGTGTTTGCAAGGCTTCCTCAGCCTCAACTTCCAGAGCCTATTTGGCTTTGGTTTATTTGTTTGTATGTTTGTTTGTTTTGCAGTGCTCGGGATCATAGTCAGGGCCTTATGCATGCCGGCCAAGTGCTCTGCCACTGAATACATCCTAGCCCTTCCAGAGCCTTTGAGTCTCAGCCTTTGATCACCTACAGCAGAGACCTGGAGCTGGCTGCTTTTTACCTATCATTACAGATAGGCATTGCACGTTTCTTTGTCTATAGCTGAAACAATGGTCTCGTGGTTTTGGAGATGACCACAGAATTTAATATCAATTAAAATATTTTGAGAAGTGCCACACAAATGTAGATGCTATGGATATTAATCCTTGCTACATTATTAGCTGGAAATATTCATGGCCATTTCTCCTCAAAGGGCATCTGCATCATAAGAGAAAACGCTGAACAGATTTCTAGTTGTGCAACAGCAGACACTTCCGTGCTGAGCCCTACTCTGCTCCACGTCCCTCTGTCCCAGGAGCTGCATGTGAATAATTTTCATAGGCGCCAGCTCAGAGGGACCAGAGAAGGGGGTGTTGCTTGAATCTGTAATGATGGTAGTTTCCAGAAGAAGGTATGCAAACATGAGCTGCTCCTGTCAATGAAATTCAAACCAATTCAGAGACAGGGAAGGAATGAAGAGGGAGAGAGAGGGTGGGGCGCCACTCCACACCAGGTGTGGCGAGTCTCTGGCAACACAAGTGAACGTCACCTTATCCATTGGGATTATTTCCTCCCAAGGGAAGGACGATGAGAATTGGACGGAAGTGCAATAAAGAAAGGGAGTGATTCAAGGCTTTCAGACTCGACCATGGGGCAAGGGAAACATGCCTTTGTCATGTGCACAAAATCTAGGTGAATTCTAGATTCAACTGTTTGCCTTTGGTGGAACAACAGTGTGAAGGGCGGCCCATATCTCAAACAGAACCCTGAGCTCTTACGAGGGGGAAGTGACGTGCTGCTATAGGAAACATACCAGTTATGGAGTCAAAAAGATCCCGGTTCAGAGTTTCGCTCTGACGCTTATTTCTAGTATGACTTCAAGAAAACCTCTCTGAGCTTTTAAAACTAGATGCAATGATATGCCTGTTAGCTTTCCTAACACATCGTAGGCATTTATTAAGTCTAAGTTATTATTAAAACAGACCAAAGCATTCATCTCCTCTAATGACGTGTAATGATGCAGTAAGCACCCATTTCTGAACAGTGAAAGTTTGCAAAGCTTGCATAGAAACAATCTGACCAACTTGTACATGACTTTTCTAAACATCTGGTCCTGTACCATCAAAGTTACTAAAAAGAACACTAAGAGCCAGGAGCGGTGCTGCACACCTGTAATTCCAGTATTGGAAGGCTGAGACAGGAAGATGGCAGGTTCAAGACCAGCCTTAGCAACTTAGCAAGACCCTGTTTCCAAATTAAAAATAAATAAATTAATAAAAAGGGCCAGGGGTGTGGCTCGGAAGTAGACTGTCCTTGGGTTCAATCCCCAGTAACCCCCCCACACACACATAAAGACACTAAGAACCCACTGTCTTGGTCCATTTTCTGCTACTACAGGAGAATACCAAAGACTGGGTATTTATAAACAATAGAAGTTTATGTGGCTCATGGTCTGGAGGCTGTGAAGTCCAAGAGCATGGCGCTGGGGTCTGGTGAGGGTCATCCTGCTGCATCTTAACATGGCAAAGGGCAAATGAGGTCATGTGAGACCGAAAGCAGAAACAGGGCTAAATTCATCCTTCTAAATTCATCCTTCTATCCACACCAGAGGCATTCAAACCACTAGCACCAAGTGCCCTGGCTTTTCAGAAGGCTGACTCCAGTTTTAAAAGTCGTGGTTTACACATCGCCCACTGTTGGCCAGGGAAGGTTCTGTCTTGACCATCCTCTCCACCCTAAAGGCTCCTGGTAACCTCATCATCAGATGTGTGTTCGCATAGCTGGCTTTTGTCTGTCTTTGCAACCAAACCCTAAGCTTAGAGAGGGCGGAAAGCTCATCTGTCTTGTTCACAGCAGTTATGCTGTGTGACCTCCCCAAGTGCGATGTGTTTGATAAAATGGTTGTTGGGAGAAGGACAGGGAAGGAAGCAGGGCTGCCGAATAATTAGGAAACATTTTAACACTGACAGTCCTCGCATCCCAAGGAGAGAGCTGTGTCCTAAAATGCAGAGGCCCCTGGGAGAGGCAACAGTTGACTAAAATGTGTTCTGGCGTGCAAAGGACTCCTAGGAGACCCCAGCACAGGAAAGAGCCTCGGAGAAGCGGGGCTGGGGAATGAGCGCAGGGAGGGAGCTCGTCTGGCTGCCGCGGGAGGCGGGCACAGGTGCGCCTGTGGGCTGGAGAGACGCCCTCCGCAAATGCACCTGCCCGCGCAGAAGCCGACCTGCGGGCACCCCTTCACCGCACCCTCGGTGGTTGTGGGGCGAGGGGGGAAATCCCTCTCAAGACCAGACGTGAATCTCGCAGTAAACAAGCTTTACTAACCCTTCCTAATCCCCAAAGGGCAGATCGGAAGGCTGGAA